>SNQJ01S0149451.1:0-15374 GCA_010110895.2 Picea sitchensis | reverse complement strand
GTATGCATCGAGAGATTCATCTTTCCAGGAGAGTTCTCCTCAGTAACTTTTATACTTTTTCGGGCTAAGGAGACTAAATCCAGAAAAAAGGCAACAAGTCCATAGTTAAGCTCTTTTCAGACTCCTTAAAATTGAAAATATTGCCGAGTGATATTGTCTTTGTCACACTCGTTAACATGGTTTTGAATAGAGATTTTTTTGGTGCCAATTTACCCCTTTTTTGAACCAACTAGACTATTTCCGAAAAAGGTACCCCTCAGAGTCTTCTTTTACGTTTTTTCAAACTCTTTAAAACGTGAAAAAACTACCAAGATTACCTTCTCTGGGATCATTAAAATTACATTGAAGGGGATTCCATTGTGTCTTGTTAATCACATTTTCATCTCTGCATATTTGGCCTAATGCCAACTCCATGTTGCTCTCAACTAAACCTTTGAAGCATGCCTTATATGCAATCCTTGTATCACTTTTCCTCTACAACCTGACACCTTGACCCATGGAGGAATTTTCCTCGAGTGTCCTTTTCCTGCACATGTCTCCTTTCTCTGAGCATTAGTGTGTTCCTTGCACCTGTAACTAGTATGCTTTCCTGCGACATTCATTACTCCTTTGTAATGTAGAAAGTTTAATACAAATTATGTATTTCATGGATTCTCCTGATCTAACAATTATATGCCACTATTAAATACATAATCGCTTCTACAAATATTCTTGCAGAATTTAAAACACGATCACCAATTACAATATCAAGAAGAGAGATCAATCACAAATAACATAGATGTTTTACCGGGAAAGCATAAATCTAAAAACCCCACTATCATATATTATGTATATATCATGGATCATGAAACAATCTCATACAAAACTCTAATCCAAGAGCTCTTAGTACAATATAAAATCGTCTCACACTGTCATACAAAAATTGGCAAATGCATGTGCCAATTTACTGCCTCCAGACAACCCGCCTCCTCTGTGCAATCCCTGCTAATAGAAATCCTTGCAATGAATGAATCCCTCTTGCCTAGGATGCACAATACTCATGGGAATATCCAATGTGTGTGTGGTTTCATAAGTGCACTCACTAATGTCACAACTGATAGTCAAATTGTCCCTTTCACCTGTTATCTCAACTGGGTCTTCACTGGATCTGACATGCATGTAGTTAACTGTGGTAAATATCCAGTTTCATGTGATATCACTAATTGTGAATTAATTAATAATTAATTTACTGATCTCTCACTAGTGTAAGTTCAATTACAACTAGTACAACTGAGCTTAACTCACTTAAGTGAGTTAAACTACTTCACAACTCACATAACTACACATCCAACTCTGTTACAACTTCGAATCACTCAGTTACAACTAATTTGACTTGCATGTCCCACCGATCAACCTTTGAACTCAAATTTCCTATAGCTAACTGATTTGCCACTTCAGTTAACTATTTCCAAGTTCTCATTAAGAATAGACTGACATTTATTGTCCAACTATTATTAAGGGATAATAATAGTCGACATACATCTATAAATATAATTTGCTCACCATCTATAAATAGAATTTGCTCATCATCTAAAAATAGAATTCCACCTAAAAATAGCTTGAGGCTCCATCCTAGTGTAGGTGCATAATTTTCACTAGGATCTTCTTGTTGAATCTCAAGAATCCCTCTCAACAAGAAAGGGATTATCCTTCACCCCGATTCTGTCTCTATGGTATTCAAATTTGATCCTGGTGAGTGCCTTCATCAGAATGTCTACATCTTGATCTTCCATAGGAATGTACTGAAGCAACATGATATTCTGCTGCACACAATCTATGATATGATGATACCAGATATCTATATGATTAGATCTATCATGAAACACAAGATTAATCAAGAGTTTAATGCAACTCTGATTATCACAATGAATGACTATTGGATATAAATGAGAACCAAGCAAACCATCCAAGATCCTTCTCATCCAGATAGCCTCACATGCAGCTTGACTCACTGCCATGTATTCTGCTTCTGCTGAACTGAGTGCCACGAATCTATGCTTCCTATTGTACCAAGAAACAACTATAGATCTGATACTAAATATCACCCCTGATGTGCTCTTTCTGTCCATTGGGCTTCCCGCCCAATCCGCATCTGTGAAGCCATGCAAATTCACCTCATCTGTATGTTTGTACCATAAGACATACTCAGATGTTCCCCTCAGGTATCTCAGGGCATGCTTACCTGCCTTTCAAAAGAGCTTGGTAGGCTTAACCATCGCTCGACTCATCTGGCTAACCGCATAGAAAATGTTCGGTCTCCTATTCACTAGATACATTAGCGAACCCACTAATTGTCGATAGACAGTAGCATCCACTACCTATCCAGAAGTAGCATCCTCTTTCCTCTAGTTTCCTGGAAGAGGAGTATCCATGGGTTTGCAACCCTCCATGTGAAACTTACCCAATATCTCCCTTGCATACTTTCCTTGAGACACAAAATGTTCACCATCTCACTGCCATATTTCCAATCCAAGGAAATAATGAAGGAGGCCCATATCCTTCATCTCAAACTCCTTGGCAAGGTCCTCCTTGCATGAGTGTGTCAACTGTTCATCACCAGTCAATATTAAATCATCAACATAAAGAACAATAATTAAAAGCTTACCCTACACCACAATTTGGTATAGGTTTGCATCCGCTTCACTTTTGGTGAAGCCCAGTCCAGTGAAATAGTTTTCTATTCGAGTGTACCAAGCACGGGGTGCTTGCTTCAGCCCATACAACGCTCTTTTGAGTCAACACACATGTGATTCACTACTGAAGATATCAAATCCTTCAGGCTTCTCTATGCACACTTCTTCCTCAATGATCCCATTGAGAAACATAGTTTTTACATCGATCTGATGAATGCACCAACCCATCTGTGCTGAGAGTGAAAAGATGGATCTTATGGAAGAGTACCTTGCGACAGGTTCAAAGGTCTCATCATAATATATCCCCTCGATCCGTGAGAAGCCCTAGGCCAAAAATCTAGCCTTGTATTTTTCCACACTCCTATCAACAACTTTCTTTACCTTGTAGATCCATCTCGAACCTACCACTGATTTGTCGACCAATCTTGGGACAATTTACCATGCACTGTTTTTGACAATGGAGTCATACTCCTCCACCATTGCATAAACCCAAGTGGGATCTTGCACTGCTTCCTGAAAGGAAGATGGTTTAGTCACAATAAATTTTCTCATGAGAGTCATGTATCTAGTAAATCAATCAGGAGACTGTCTTTGTCTTCACTGTGAAGTAGGGGCTCCTACATTCTGTGCAACATCTAGTCTCAATCTATTAGCTTCCATGGTGCGCTTTCTTCCATTTCTGATGGATGGCTCTGCATGAGTGGCTTCCTCCACTCCATGAACCTCCTCATGTGGCTGATCCACATCTTGAGACTCATCTTTGGGAACCAACAGTTCCTCCTCTTCATGCAAGTCTATCTCCCTCTCAAGCAACAACCGCATGGCTTTCCCCTCATTGAATTTTATATCTCGTTGCATAACAATCATATTACTGTTAGGAAAATACACACAATAATTATGGGGCATTTCTGTGTACCACACAAATATCCCAACTTCAGTAGTCGACTCTAGCTTCTTCCTGGCGTTCTTGGTCACATGCACATAAACATATAAGCCAAAAATCTTAAAATGAGAAACATAAGGTTTCTTACCAGTGAAAGATTCTTCGGGTGTACTCATGCCAAGTGCTCTATAAGGACAACGGTTTTGCACATAAAATGCAGTGTTGCATTCTTCCACCCACAAATGCATTGGTAGGCCCTGATCATGCAACATCACTCGTGCTGCACCCACGATCGTTCTGTTCTTCCTCTCCGTGACCCCATTTTGTTGTGGGTTATGAGGCACTATGATTTCTCTTCGAATTCCTTCTTTGTTGTAGAAGTATTTGAATTCGTTAGATATGTATTCTCCACCATTATCTATCCTCAGAGCCTTCACTTGCTTCCCCGACTCTTTTTCCACCAATGCTTTAAACTCACAAAACTTTGAGAATGTTTGATCCTTCTTCTGCATGAAGAATATCCAACATTTATGAGAAAAGTCATCAACAAAAATAACATAATACTTATGTTTTGCTGTTGAAGCAACCGAGAATGGTCCACACACGTTTGTGTGAACTCTCTCTAGGATTACCGAAGCATGGTTCTCCTTTTCATGAAAGGTGGGCTTTACATACTTCCCCATGGTGCAACCCTTGCATTGATATAACTGAGCAAGTGTTCCCATTATAAGTCTAGTAGATATTTGTTGCATGATCTTCAAGTCTCCATGATAAAGATGGCCCAATCGCCTGTGCCATAATTCACCCTCATCCCGACTCACCACTTTTTCTACCTTTCCCATCATGGAAGAGAAACCATCTACCTCCAGCTTGTAGAGATTCTTAACTCAAATCCCAATCTTCTTGACTTGACCCATTGTTTTATGTCGCAGAAAATATTTTCCATCGCTGAAAACAACGTCATAGCCTTTGTCCTCCAACATTGCGACTGAGACCAAGTTTTTCTTCAGAATTGGAACATGCATAACATATTTCAATTGAAATGGTTTACCTGAATCCCTCTAAAAGGTAATGGTACCAATGCCATTCGCACTGTATCATCCATCGTCACCCATCTCTATATGCATTTTGAGATCTTTCTCCTCCAAGTCACTGAAAATATCCTTATCTCTTGTCATGTGGAAGGAAGTGCCACTATCCAAATACCACACCGATCCCAATGAAATTGACGCCATGCATGTGATCAAGGAGAAGTCAAGTTCAAATTGCAAGGCAAGGGCCTCACCAACTGCATCTCCAACAACCTTCTTGTTCTTCTCATTTTGCGGATAGTTAGTAGCGAGATGCCCATGTTCGTGACAGTAAAAACACTTCACTTTGGACAAATCGATCTTATTTCCTTTAGACTTGGATTTTGAATAGAATTTCTTCCCCTTCCCTTTCCTTTCCATGGAAGCCAAATCATAATCCTCTTCATCATCATGCTTTGATGAAGAGCCATCTCTGGTGTTTCAAATGTATGTGCCAATTTACTGCCTCCAGACAGCCTGCCTCCTCTGTGCAATCCCTGCTAATGGAAATCCCTGAAATGAATGAATCCCTCTTTCCTAGTCTACGCAATCCTCATGGGCACATCCAATGTGTGTGTGGTTGCATGAGTGCACTCACTAATTTCACAACTGATAGTCAAGTTGTCCCTTTCACCTGTTATCTCAACTAGGTCTCCATTGGATCTGGCATGCATGTAGTTAACAGTGGTAAATCTTCAGTTGCATGTGAGATCACTAATTGTGAATTAATTAATAATTAATTCAATGATCTCTCACTAGTGTAAGTTTAGTTACAACTAGTAAAACTGATCTTAATTCACTTAACTAAGTTAAACTACTTCACAACTCACATAACTACACATCCAACTTTGTTACAACTTCAAATCACTCAGTTACAACTAATTCGACTTGCATGTCCCACCAGTCAACCTTTGAAATCGAATTTCCTATAGCTAACTGATTTTCCACTTCAGTTAACTATTTCCAAGTGCTCATTGAGAATAGACTAATACTTATTGTCCAACTATTATTAAGGGATAATAATAGTCGACATACATCTATAAATAGAATTTGCTCACCATCTATAAATAGACATCATCTATAAATAGAATTTGCTCATCATCTAAAAATAGACTTCCACCTAAAAATAGCCCGAGGCTCCATCCGAGTGTAGGTGCATAATTTTCACTAGGATCTTCTTGTTGAATCTCAACATATAACGTAGCAATCTTTTATTCTTTTTCAATCTCTTTAAAAAATTGAAAAAGATAAAAAAATAAAAAAAAACCCAAAAAGAGGGGATAGGAAATATATATTCTTTTTTGGTAGCACAATGAGTCGCCCTTGGACAAAGCACATACTTTCATTTTTTCTTCAATCATTGGGAGCTAATATGACCTTAGGAAGTTGTTCTTGCCACATATAGTTGTGTCCTCCTCTGTTTGGTTACTCTTCCAAACACATGGAGAGTTTGCGTTGCCTCCTGCATCGTGAACTTATGTCAATGTCATGCTGCCTGAGTCTAATCATATTTTGTGATTTTTTCCAAGGGAAGTTTCACCCAACGTGAGTCGACCTTTCTGTAGTTTGTCTCTTGACCTCATGACCTGACCATCCTAAAATTCCATTCAAGTCTTTGTTCAAAATCAATGAAGTTCTTTGCCTGATCATCGAGATCCTATTGCCTTTTCCCGATGAGCTGTCGAAGACCTATAGGTAGTGAATTCATACACTCACATTGTACTCCTACTTGAGTTTTGAAGATATTGAATTTGTTTCTCGAGTTATGAAGACCTCATCTCTAGCCATCGGGCATTATTGGCTTCCTGAAGATGGATACTATACATGTATATCTTTGATTTTAAGATGTAGATCCACTGTGTATTGCTTGTGTCTACACTTTATATAGTTATATGACATGGATCTGCAGTGTATTTGATTGGAAGCCATGATTTATTTCATCCTGAGCATGGGTATGCTCGCCTTAGAGAGACAATTGTTATTTTGCAGATGGCACCTCCTGAACTCTGGTCCCGGGCTCAGTCTTTTCATACATTGGTGAATATTTTGTAATGTATTTCGGCCATTAGATACTCTTCTGACCTCACACATTAGGGGGAATCTACTATAAACCTAAATTTCTCTACACATGTATACCTAGCCTTTGGCCCTCTTACTTGCATTTTTTTCCAAAGAACTATTGAATTTCTCTTCTAAAAAACCAAAATTTTGAAGATGTATGCGCCCTGCACCAATAATCCCCATGTACATACACTCGCTGCACCACTAAAACCCACGTACATATGCATGTTGCACCATTACAACCCGCGTATACTTGAAAAAGTTCCAAAAAATAAAAATTTGCAAGGAATTCATTGAGATTACGGGCTAGTGGGTAGTTTCCCAACTAATCCACCGCCTATAGCCCATCACCCAACCGAATAACCATCCTTTTGTCATATAAAAGGAGGTGTTGGGGTCTCATTCCACATATATACGTAAGAGCAGTGAAAATATTCCTTTTTCACATCCCCTCCTTGCCCCAAGTAATTGCGTCCCTTTTGTGAGAATTGCCTCAACATTCCCCAATTAACCCTTCTTCCTCCATCGGAACCCATTCACTTCCCAATAAGAGATCAGAAGGTTGAGAGGAGAAACCACACAAAGGTGCAATTGGAGCTTGGTGAAGAGGATCCTGGACCAGGTTCGTGGAGCAGTAGTCAGATTTGGTTGTAAAGGTATAATCATTGAGTTATTAATAAAAGAAGTTATTTTCTTGTCCCAAATCATGGTGTATTGAATGCTTTTGATGGTTTATGTTTTGACATTCTAACGTCTAACCCTAATTTCTATATGAATTGCATGCTTGTAGCTTTCTGTTTGTCTATCTTTGAATGCAAGCCATCCTTGGGAGGAGGTGTGCAATCAACAAAGCTTTCAAGTACGAGGGGATCATCACTAGACATAGAGTAGAGGTATAGTTACTCGATCCCTCTCATCTTTTCTTTTCTTGTATGAGTTCTGGTATGTTTGGGGTAGTTAGAGAAGCAATTGAATTTTAAATGGTTAATTGATCATCCTACATTATGAACTCTAGTGTAGTCATAGGGGGGGTTTTCCCACTAGCAACAATGCACTGTAGAATGTTTTGGACAACAAACTATTTTTTCGACAATGTGGTTATTTACATATTTTGGATATAACTTGAATTTTCTGATATTTAATATTCAAATTATGGAAATAGTTATGGGAGTTACAAGGAGGCATATGTGTAATTGGTTGTCTAATTGTGTTTATTTTTATAACTAAATTAAAGGGAGTCACAAGGGGTCCCACCTACTTAGTTATTATTTAATAAAGACCCTTAATTATTATTATTATTATTATTATTATTATTGCTTCCCCTAAACTGAAATTAGTTAAGTTAACTAAATTAGGTAGTTAAACTAATTCAACTAATTTGGAATGCATAAAAGCCAAATGAGAAGGAAAAACAAGGGGATCATAGAAGGAGAAAGCAATACTAAGGTTTTCTCTTGAGTTTTATTGAGATAGTTCAATTTTCATTCATTCTTCAGTTCATTAAAGGTCAAATTCTCTTTTTGACAACAGGGTCCTATTGTAGACAACAAGGTTCAAAGCTGAACCATATGATTCAGATGCTTGTTTCAGAGGTGTTGATCTATCTTTGATAGTCTGTGTATACTTGTCTGTTTATGAATTAAGTTTCATGACTGATAAAGGATATTGTGCAGAGTCAAGTGGGAAGCAGTCTGTGGCAAGCTGATCCATATTTTAAAGTTCATCTTTTACTTCTTGTCAGAGTCTTTTCGTATGGTTTTCATCGGGGATATCTAAGTTTGACCTTGGTTCGTGCCCTCACAGGGATTTTTGTAAAGAGAAATATACTTTTGATTTCTTAGAATGCAATAAAGTGATTGCCATTCTATCTCATTTGTGTTAATCTGTGACTTGGTTACTTTTGCTTTTGATCTCCACATTTAATTTCTACAATATGTATATGTTCATAAAATTATATAAATTTTTCATATTTTACAACAATCTTTTCATTTAAAAAATCAGTCTAAGCCCTTGTAATTAATACTTGTGGATTGGGAAATACATTTTGAGGCTATAAACATAGGGTAATATTCCCGACTATCGTTCCTTAGCCAAGCAAGATTCGAAAATGCTTGAGTACGATAAATTCATATCTTTTCCTAAACATTTATTTGGCGACCATAATGGGGAGATCTTCCATATCTCTCTGGTTGATTGTATTCTTGATTATCATTCAATATATTCTATTTCTGCTTTTGATTCTTTGACTGTTTCTTTTCTTCATGACTGTACCTATTGCAAGGCATCCCAATATTGAGCCCGGTCTTAAAGATCAGACCAACATTGCTTTAACCTTATTTAATACCATCTTAGAGACCACTAAAACCCGGGTTGAGCTTGAACACTCATGGGTAGTGATTGAACAAGAAATAAGTGTTCGAGAACATTGGGAAGCTAGGCAAAGTCAACCTAGGAATCAACCATAGCTTTCTTTTTCCTAAAATTTTGATCTTCTTTTCATGTCGTTAAACCATCGCATCTCCAGGAGAAGAAAAGGTTTATCACCTGAGATCAACCCTATTGATAAAATAGGAATAAGAAACGTTGTTTTTTCATCCCAACAAAGTACTCTAAGGAGAAATTTGTGTGATTCAACCAATTATTCTTTCTTTCCCTTACCTATCATTCACAAGATGACATCTAGTGGTGGCTCTGGTGGCACTGGAGGTGCTTCTTCATCTCAAACTTTAGCCTCGTCAGTGATTGGTAGCTTGTATAGTCATCAAGTCCTTGTCCAATATACTACAAACCCCACCAAGGTCATAAAAAATTATGGGCTCTTTCAGTTTGAAGAAGATGCTACAACTACTCTGTGGCATGTTTCCGCTCCTCTTAAACTAGCACTTGCTACTCATCCACTTCCTAAATTCAAAGAGCATATCCCTAGGTTTTCAGGGAATAAAATGGTCACTACGAATGAACACTTGGTGGCATTTTCTAATGTCTATCACAACATAGAAGCCAATGACAATGACACTTGTATGCGCTTATTTGTTAATTCCCTTGAAGGGAAGGCAATGACCGATTTGTTTGATCTTCCTCCAAATATTATTTCCACTTGGGAGGAGTTAGTTTATTGGTTCAAGTATACCTATGGGAAGTCTAAGAGCCTAGCCGAGCAGTTACACAAGTATAATAACATTTCTTATAAAGAGGGTGAGACTATCATGTCTTTCAACTTGCATTTCACCAAATTATATAACCAAATTCCCGAACTTATTCGCCCTCATAACCAAGCCTCTTTTATGCATTATTATAATTATCTACCTTTCTCCTACCGTCATAGGCTTGAAGAAAAGGCCATTTACAACCTTGGTTCCTCTCTACATACTTCTTTAGAGTATGAGGAACAACTTGAAGGAATAGGGCTCCCTAAGGGAGACTTAATTAAACAGATGGACATGTTCTCCCTCTTACATCTTGTACAAGGTATGAATAATTGAATGATAGCGTATAAGTGAAAATGAAATGTTCCTTCACTTACCCCCGGGGCCTCATCTTCTTCTTCACCACCATTTAGGAATCCTAGTGAAAACAACTTTCAACCTAAAGCCATCATGCCTCACAGTTGGTGTAACTTTTGTGAGGAACACCATGAGGAAAGTACTTGTGAGGTAAAGAAGAGTTCCGGAGATAAAATATTTGGTAAAAGGCTTGAAACTACTATTTTTGTTCTAGATTTTGTAGAACCAGAGGATGCCATGATCATAAATACTAGGAATAGATCCTATGCTCTGAAAGGTAAATATGATCCTCCTCGCACTTCTTCTATCCAATCTCATCTTCACTAGTTTCTACTGTACAAGTTTCTAAAAATCCAGATAGTCAAGGAATTACCTCCCCTCTTCCCTATTCCAAATACAACATTCTCAATCAATTGGCTAATATTAAATCTGATGCTACCCTCCTGGACATGGTTTTCATCCCTGAGCGACAAAAACATTTGAAAAATTTCATGGAAGGAAAATATTCCATTGTAGCCAACCTATATGAAGAGGTATATGAAGAGGATTCCACTGTAAATAAAGTAGGTGTACACAATTTTAAACACCCTGTAAAAAACCTCCCATTTTTTTATTTCTGTAAAGATTATGGAAAAAATAGCCCATTGTTGTCTCATTGAAGGCGATTCGGGCCCAAGTGTAATGTCGAAGATTATTATGGAAGAGCTAGGCTTGTCTTGTACAAATGAAAATGCCAGAAGCATGCTCTCTTATAATAGTTTACAACAATTGACCATAGGTGAAATCAAGGACGTAACCTTGGTTTTGTGCACGCATCCTGAAATAAGGATGATCCTTAATATTCAGGTAATTGACATGTCAATGAGTAATTATTCAATCCTCTTAGGAAGAGACTGGAAAGCTTTGACAGGTGGATTCCTCTCACTCGATGAGACACATTTATCTGTTCCTTAGAATGGGAAAAACATTATAGTCCTAAGGGAGGGAAGAATTTTACCTTATATAGAAAGCATTCCACAACCTAATGTAAATTATATTGAGAAGGACCTAGGATTGTATTCCATCTTTGCAGATGAGGAAAACACTACCTTGGAACAAATCAACATAGAGGATGGGATGTGGCATATGCACTTTGATGGCTCATGCTCCAATGAAGGAAATGGATCTGACATTATCTTGTACTCTCCTGTGGGTAAAATTCACAACTTTTCCTATAGGTTAGAGTTTGCTTGCACAAACAACTTCACTGAATTTGAAGTGCTATTGCTAGGCATTGAGAATGCCTATAATTTAGGTTGTGGTCACCTTACAGTTTTTGGGGATTCTAAACTTGTTGTAAACCTTGTACGTAAGATATATTATCCTAGCAACAAGTTAATAAAACATTACACCCAAACTGTTTTGGAACTTATATCAAACTTGTTATATTTCAACATCACTCATGTTAAAATGGATTTGAACTCAATGGCTAACAGGTTAGCTATTTTTGCAACCTCTCCTACTCGACAAATTCTACCACAATGACCTGATTGCACCTTTCAATATTTGTACCGTCCTCATATCCCTAACAATGTAGAGTCATGGCAGGTCTTCCCTAGTGATGAGAACATTTGTGCTTTCATTCAAAATGAACCTTATAAGCCTAAGGAAATTATATCCATGGAAGATAACAAAATTCCGAAGGGCTTGACTCCTCTAGAAAGTTTATTTTCATCAAGTGATGTAGGAAAAAAAGAAAAACATAAGGAAGAGGAGTAAAAAAAGAAAGTGGGAGAAACCATTTCCTTGAACATTGGAACACCCGATTGTCCAAATAATGTTAATATAGGTGCCCAATGTTCCGATGAAGAAAAAATGAAGTTCACTAAGTTACTTAGTGAATTTCAAGATGTTTTTTCTTGGTCTTATGAGGATCTTCATTATTTTGTTCCTGCACTTATACAACATGCCATTCCTATCAAGGAGGGCATAAAATTGGTTAGGCAAAACAAAGACCCATTAACCCTGTATTGGAAGCAACTGTTCAGAAGGAGTTGGAAAAACTCTTGAAGGCTAGGATAATTTTCCCTGTTAAGTATTCTGAGTGGGTTTCTAATTTGGTTCTCGTTCAAAAAGCGACTGCTCAAATTAGATTATGCGTTGATTTTCACGCATTAAATAGGGCTAGTATAAAATACCATGACCTCTCCCTAATATGGAAGTGATTTTGCAACAAGTTGTAGGGTCACAGATGATGTCCTTACTTGACGGTTTTTCTAGTTACAATCAGATCAAGGTAAAAAGGATAGATAAATATAAAACCACTTTTATTACATGTTGGGGAAATTTTGCCTATGAACGTATGCATTTTGGCTTATATAATGTAGGTGCCACTTTCCAAAGAGATATACAAATATCTTTTGACGATTTGATTGGCAAAATTATTCAGATTTATCTTGATGACTTAATTGTGTATTCTAAAAACTGATCAAATCATTTCGGTCATCTTAGAAAGATTCTCATGCGATGCAAGAAATTCAACATTTATTTAAATCCATATAAGTCTATCTTCATTGTTACCAAAATAAATATCCTTTGTTCCTGAAAGGATTGCTACTATCCTAAATCTTCCTGCTCCTACTTCCAAAAAGGAGGTTCAAGTCTCTATGGGTATTATCAACTTTGTCTGTAGGTTTGTTCCTGATTTTGTTGTAATGGTCAAACCAATTCACAATATTGTTAATCAAGATCATTCATTTTCTTGGACCGACGAAGTCGAAAATTATTTCCTCAGGATCAAGAAGGCAATCAGTTCGACACCGGTTTTGGCGAAGCCGAATTTTGAGAAAGAATTTATTATATATACTAACGCCACAGAGGAAGCAATTTATGCTATCCTCATGCAATATGAGGACCAAGTTAATGAAAAACCAGTGGCTTACATGAGTTAAATCTTGTCAGACGATAAGTTCAAATATTCTTATATCAAAAATCATGCTTTTTCTCTTGTTAAATATGTTGAAATTTTTTTCCACTTCATCTTAGGTAAGCACACGCTGGTAAAAGTCCCTTTACTTGCTGTCAAGATTTTACATTCACAGACTTATATTTTAGGGAATCTTGTGCATTGGCTTTCCAAGATCCAGGAACATGATCTAACCATATTGACTTCTAAAACTATCAAGGGAGCCCTTCACTTAGCTCATCATGCTGAAACAAGTGAAGAATTTTATGAACAAGATAACTCTCTATCAACATTGTTTTACATTGACAATAAAATCCTTCCTGTAGATGAACATCCTTGGTATAAATATCTGGTTTATTACTTTCAAAATCAAAGATGCCCAGACAATTTGGATACTCATCAAAGAAGAATGCCATGTCTCGAATATTCTAGATACGTTGTTATAGGAGACTTCTTATTTAGGAGATCTACCGTTGGTATGTTACTTTGTTGTGTGAACAAGGAGGAAGAACATAAATTGTTATAAGAGACTCATGGATCTTCAAATTCTGTTATTCATGTAGGAGGTCACTTTTCTGCTAAAACTACTGCTTTTAAAATGATTAGAAAAGGGTACTATTGACCTTTAATCTTTCGTGATTCTTATAATTTTTCAAGATCTTGTGACCAGTGCCAGAAGTTTGTTGGGAAATAACATCTTTCTGCTATTCCTTTACACCATGTCCTCCTTGAATTTCCTTTTTCAAAATGGGTTCTAGACTTTATTGGTCCTATTAATCCTCCATCTTCAACAGGGTAAGTTTTTATATTGACAACCATAGACTATTTTACGAAATGCACTGAAGTTGTCCCACTTAAGAATTCACAGGATGAGCAGGTGATTTCTTTCCTTGAGGCTAATATTTTTTTCAGATTTGGTCTTCCTTTGGAAATTATTATAGACAATGGTCCCTCTTTTATTTCTGCTAAGTTGACCCAGTTTTTAGCTAAATTGGGGGTTAAACATTTTACCTCATCATCTTATTATCCCCAAGGAAATGGGAAATCCGAGTCTACCAACAAGAATCTGGTTATAATTACCAAGAGGCTCATTGAAGATAAACCTCGTCAATGGAACACTCTCCTCACTTACACCCTTTGGGCAAATCACACTACCACCAAGGTGAGCACTGGTTGCACTTCTTTCCATCTTGTTTGTGGTCAAGAAGCCATTCTTCCTACTGAGCTAGAACTTTCGTCTCTAAGGTTAATGCTATAGGTTGAAGAATTAAATTCTTCCAATATCTCTCAAATAATGAATGCACTTTTGTCTTTAGAGTAGAAAAAGATGTTTTCCTTAGATAATATAAAGAGAAGACAACAAACTATTAAAAGATATTTCAATAAAAGTGCCAAAGCTATCAAATTTAAGGTTAATGAGAAGGTATTGCTGTGGGATTCAACTCATGCTGATAGAGGAAGGCATTCAAAGTTCCAAAAGTTATGGCTAGGTCCTTTTAAGATCACTTTTTTCCTGGGCACAAATTCCTATATCCTAAAGGACTTGCAAAAGCGATTGTTTTCCTATATCACCAACGGTTCCCACTTAAAACACTATGTAGAACCAACTTGAAAGTTCAAATGTTGTATGGAATTTTATCTGTATCATATTTTTTTTTATTTGCTTTGATTTTACATTGTTGTTATTTCATTTCTGCTATTTTATTTCTTGCTATTATGTTTATTTTATTGACTTACTTTCTTGTCAAAATAAAATGTTGGATCAGTTTTTCCACAATGACGCTATTCTACAAGTATTGTTAATCAATAACAATCAGGTTACACAGCTGTCATGATGTTTCCACTTGAATACATCATTGAAATTATTATCTGCTTCAACTGTTGTTATATAAGATAATTGTTTTTATCCATTTTTTGCTTTCCTTTTCTTCCATCTTCTCCAAGATTCAAAAGAGCACACCATAAATTTTTTCTCCTTGAAGTCAAGAATTATTTCAAGTGATTAATCGAATGATTATGCATACAAGGATAAACCCCCTCATACTTAACACTTTCCATGAGTTATTCCCAAAATCCCAATCATTTTTCCTTTAAACCTCTCACTTCCCCCTGTTGCATAATCATTCTGATGTCTATCTTCTTGATCTAATGTTTACATGGTCTGCGAAACCAGATAATATGAGTTCTTAATATGTTGGAAACAAATTTCCCTGTGGAGTTGCTAGTTTGTTGACGATTAAA
>SNQJ01S0149449.1:23415-36135 GCA_010110895.2 Picea sitchensis | reverse complement strand
ATGCAATTAGTACATGAAATATACCCTCTAACTAGAAGCCAATAATGAAAACTACCGACAAACGTGAGGAAACCACCAATAGGGTCTAATGGAATCCAAAAAACTGCATGAATCCCAATGTGTGAATAGATTTATTGTCTTCGAACATAAGGGAAACCCCCTAGTCAGCGATCAATGGAGAGATGTCATTTGGTGGGTTCAAGGTCACTTACCAATGATGAAAGTAGGCCCAGGGTCCAAGGTAGGATAACATATTCATGTGATTATAAGATTCACTTGTAAGGGGATGGCCAACATGCAAATTCAGGAGTTTTGAGGAATGCCCGACACATGATTATACTTCCTTTGAATGAGAGCATGGGATGGATGGATGACCCAAGAAACACATAATTAAAACAGATCATTAACAAAAGTTTGTGATGTAGGAGACATAAAAAAATTCTCCATAGGGATTGGAAGAATAACTAGTTGGAGGAGTAAACTCTGAGTAATGAGCTCAAATTCCTAAGGTCATGCTAAACCCAACCTTGGATAAATGGAATCAAGATTTTTTGCTCTCCTCAAAGGTGACACAACTGTTTCTGATAGGAGATAATATTCTTTTCTTGTCCATCTTTTTTTGTTTTTTCATAGTAAGATAAATGTTATGATACAATATAGGAGAGGAATGTCACTAGTAAGCAACTAGTTCCAAGACGTGGAACATACCTATGCTCAATACAAGGGAACACATGCAGGACATGGAAACTCGGGGGGATGTTTCCTCTTCAAGTAAAGGGTGTTAAGCTGCAAAGGATATATGAAAGGCAATTCTTAGATAATGATGAGAATTGTTGGGGTAGGAGGCTTATAATGAGAAAGAAAGAGTCAACATTAGGCTAAAAAATGCAAGCAGGATAATGGGATGCAATCACGACTTAACTCCAAAAGGGTCATTTTTTGTAAATTTAGTCCCCTAGGACAAAAAAAGTATAAAACAATACCAAGGAGAACTCTTCTAGCCAATGGTGACTAGATTATTCCTTTTTCAAAAGTAGTTTATTTGGTCTGGAAAAGGGTTAAAATTATACTAAAATAGACATCCTTTCAAATCCATTTAACAAGTGTGAAAGAGATAAGTTCACTCGACAATATTTTCATTATTTCAGGAGTCGGGAAAGAGCTTAACTAACACTCAGCTGGAGTCCCATAGGTAGTGGTCAAAATGAGATTGAGTAAGAGTAATGAGGTTCAAACAAAAATTCATATCAGGACTATACGGGACTCCCAGACCTATGGAGTAACTTATGCATGGACATCAAATGAAAAAAGTGTTCTAACTAGGGTACCCATGTTTGGTAAGTCTCTACCACTTAATATCGACACTTCTAGCAACAACGAGAAGGTTTCGTGTCACTAAATGGTTTTGTATGTAGGGCATATGAATTGTGTTCATAGGACAATGCAAAAATGCAAAGCGGGGTGAGAACCTATACTATATGCCAGCAATGGTATATACCTACCAGAGGCACAAACAGGCTGAAGAATGCTGAAAAGCCATAAAAACAATGGACAAAACCACTTCAAACCAGGTCTTACACTTCACAATTAGTCCATATGGTCTCAAAAATAGGAAAGATAGGGTAAACACTATATAAAGTGGGTAAAACGTTTCTACAAATAGTAAAATTAATAATTTTTACCATGTCATTTGAGTTTTTTACCCACATAGTTCTTTCGAGGCCATTTCACCCAAGATCTTCTAGTGATGATTCCAAAATCTACGATAAACAAAATTGAAAACCGTCTGGACCAATTAAGTGCTCATCCTATACTCTTCCATTTCCATGGTTTACTATTTATATTCAGTGTTCAATTTTTGAGGCTATAAGGTCGAAACTAGGGTGTATGCAGGCTATAGTTCATCGGGTCATGTATATGACCCCATGTGCGTGGGAAAACTGAAGCCTTCCCGCATATATCGATCCCTATACATGATTTTTATAATTGTATCCCACATACAACTCCATGAAGAAGTTTTTTAATAAAATGTGATTCAAAATTTGATGTTTATTTTGCAGGATGGTGATCGAAAGGCGAGAGAGGGAGAACGAGGAGGTTGATTCTACAGTAGAGAGAGATTTGAGATCCAAACAATATTTTTAAATATGTGGGCCCCATAAATTTTGGGCCATAAAAGGAATGAGTCCCCAAGTGAGGTTGCTCCAAACAATGATAAACTACTGGGATCCGGAGACCGAGACCTTCAATCCTGATGGGAAACCATTGAGTACATCACCATCTATTGCATTGCATACACAGAGAAAGTGGGGATCCAACTCCCTATTAGGGCGATTGAGAACCTGAGTATGAAGATCATCATCTTATTACTCACATGGATCGCATGATTGATGTCATTGCATTATGCGTCGAGGTTTCTTATGTTCTATGTTGTGGAGTGTTTGATACCCACGGTTTATGATTGGTGCACCTCACTATAGGCCAACATGAAAATCCAGTTGATAGACTGCAAACTCAGGAGGATGAGGAAATTTGGGTTTACATCCATTTTATGTATTTTTTCTTCTAGAGGGTTCCATATCTTAGCCCTAGAGTATAAATTCTTTCACATGATCTACACGATCCATCCATGTCTCGATGGACCGAGGTGATGAGGCGGTTGGGAGGTGGTAGGGTGCCAACCCCCTACAATGATGAGTTCTTTCAATGGTGGTCGTGACATATCATTTCCATCAATGATTATACCTATGAGGTGATCGATTACTGAGGGGATAGTGACATGACATTACCACCGATATCCTTCTTTGAAGAGATCGGTGAGAATTTTGATTTTTTTATATTTTATTTTTTTTGTTTTTCAATTTGATCAATGCAAACAAAAACACAAATATTTTTGTATGGTATCATATATTAATGTTTATTTATTTTACACAGTAGTGGGTCCACGACAACCAGATGTATACCCATGGAACTGGAATAAGGGATGAGAATATGAGATAGTTGGCGAGGACATGGAGAGATTTCTACAAAATGTGTAGGTAAACTTATTTCATCTGACACATAGGATTTTGATGGTCTAGGTGGAGGATCTTATAGAGGCTATGCAAAGGAAGGTTGTGGGTGTACCACATGCATGGGTGAGACTCTTTCGGTGTCTTGCGAATGTCATAGTGTGTTATCATGACATGCATCTAGTACCTCATGCTTAGATGCCATGGTTATGTGATGTATCGGCCGTATATGTATTTTTGAGGGATACAAGCCCAATTTTGTACTATGACACCATATTTTTTGGACTTAATGGATGAAATATATAAAATATTTTAGTCTTCGGGTTCACTTGCATATCATACAATGGATGTATGTATGTCTTATTTAGTTATTTATGTGGCATATGCCAATCTAAAATGTAATTAGCATATGCATCGGATAATTGATTATAACTTCTAGGGATATGATTATAAGTAATAAAATCAAAATATTGTTCCAAAAGTCATACCTGAAGGAAACATTGGAGTAATGTAAGATCTCTTACCTGGTACCTATCATTCAATTGACATATAACTAACTACAAATCTAGGAAAAATTCTCAATATTGAACCCAATGTGAAATGGCATCGCGTAATAGCTATATAACGGTGCTATACTCAACCACATTATTTGTTGATGGCTCCAGATAAACTCCTTTTGAAGTCACCAGTTGTCCCTCAAGTGAATAGATAACCCAAGCTGCATAAGCCATGTTTTGAGTATGACGAATGACACAGATTGTGAATCCTAAGAATATCGAAGATCCTATTGACATCTGCCAACCAAGAGAAAACTCAATAAGCAAGCCAGTGACACCAAAGAATAAAGAGAAAAATATATACACTAGTATACAAAGGTCATGCTCAAAGTCGAAGTCTCAAGCATAATACCTTTTAAGGTAGAGCTCATTTCTGGGCTCATCTAACACATTCCCTTCATAATATTCTAATTCATAGGCTCCTTTTTTTAGGAAACGTCTCACAATATAAGTACCGTGCCACATGGGATTGAATTTTCCTGCCCCCAGAGGTTCCTTATCTTGGTCATAAAGAAGAACCAAGTCACCCTCTATGTACTACTAGGGATAGATAGAATTATTGTACTATACCTTAACATGTCATTTATTTTCCTCGATAGCTACAACGACATATCAACATTGCTCATCGAGATGGTATAAGTGTACAAGGTGTTCTTCAAGATCAATCATGTTAGGTAGGAGCTCGACTTCCAATTTAAGGGAAGGGATTTCACATTCAATAGGAAGGATAGAATCCACTCCATGGACTAAATGAAATGGTGAGAAACCAATGGAAGTATTTACTGTGGTTCAATATGCCCATAGTGCAAGGTAAAGCATCACATGCCAAATATATTTACTCTTCTTGATAGTTTTTTGCAAAATGGTTTTTAGAGATTTATTCACGGCCTCTACTTGTCCATTTTCCTGGGGATAGTAGGCGGATGAATGGTCGTGTTTAAAACCTTGTTTTGATGCTACCTCTATCATCATCCCATTCTGGAAGTGACATCCATGATCAGTGAAAATATCCTTCGATATTTCATACTGATATATAATTTGATTGAATATGAAAAGTGTTGCAATATCACCATCATATTTAATGGTAGGCATGGCCTCAACCCATTCAGTAAAATAATCCATGTCCATGATAATATGATGGTTCCCCCCAGCTGAGGATGGGTTGCAATCCATGAAATCCACCCCCCACTTGGTGAATGGACCAATGGTTATGACTAGGTTAAGAGGGGTAGGGTGTGAGTGCATCTTACGAGTGAATACCTAACAAGGGTGACACTTCTTGACGACTTCTATGCAATCTTTAAAAATTGACGGCCAAGACTAACTAGCTCGCAATATATTTTGGGTTGTCACAAGACCATATAAGTGACCACACATGCCCCACTGTGACAGTCATTGATAATGGCTTCAGCCTCCTCATGAGTAAAAAAATGATATAAAATAACATCTACCCCTCAATGATACAACATGTCATCGATAATGAGGTATTTTTTGGCCTAATGGTGTATACGTCATCGATCGTCTCTTGAAATATGTTGGGGAAGATTCATATTTTGAAGGTATATTAGAATATATCCATAATAGGGGTATGAATATGAGATAAGGAAGATGTTTTCATCATTGAATGAATCGTCATGAAAAATATCCTCATCCCACCTAGGGAAGTTTGACATCATTTCCACAAAAACTAGTGATTTCTTCGATTTCACAGAGGAAAAATCAAGATCAAATTCCTACAAAATCACAATCCATTTATTGTATTTACCCCTCATGATGCACCTTGTAAGGAAATATTGAAATGGATTGATATCAACAACCATGATATTCTTGCAGAGTAAGATATAGTGACGTAATCTCTGAACCATATGCATGACTGTTAAGGATAGCTTCTCTACGTGAGAGTAGTTAAGTTCATGAAAAAATAGATTTCGGCTAAGGTAATAGATAATGTGCTCATGGATCTCGTCATCTTCCTGAAAAAGAACCATACCAATCGTCCCTTCGGATGCATAAATATAAAGCAAGAAATCTATATTGTAGTTCAGGGGCTTCAGTAGAGTTGTTGACACCATGGATTTCCTAATATCATCAAAGGACTCTTGTGATCACTAATCCCATATGAACAAAGTTTCCTTTTTCAATAGGCGCATGAAAACCTTTGTTATATTGGAATAGCTAGCTACGAAATAACGCATGAAGTTATCCTTCCCCTATAAACCCTGAAGCTACCAAATATTGCTCGGGGGAGGCAATCAAAGTATTTCATCAACCTTCATGGGGTCCACCATGACCCCATGTTCAAAAACTATGAATCCCAAAAGGCGTCCAAACCTAACGCAAAAGATGCATTTGTGAGGGTTCAGCAAAATGCAATAATAACACAATATTTCAAATACTATTTGAAGGTGAGTCAGATGATCAATCCTCTTGCGAGAATGAGCAATGAGATCATCGAGATAGGCTTCGAATATATGCTTAAGGTCATTAAACATGAAGTTCATGACACGTTGAAAAGTTTCTTCAATAGTTTTAAGACTGAAAGGAATTTTCCAGTATGAAAATGTACCCAAAGGATAAATGAACCTCGTGTTATGTTGATCCTCGAGTTTAATTTGAATTTGATTATAACCTGAAAATACATCCATAAAATAAAAGAATTTGTTTCCCACACACTCATCAATAATATAAATAATAAAGGGAATGGAGAATTTATCTTTAGGGAAGGATTTATTCAGGTGCCTAAAATCCATACATACACAGATGGTTCCCTGCTTTGTATCTACGGGAACAGGGTTGGATACCCATTCAGTCAAGGGAATGTTACAACAAATTTTTCCTCACTCCATGCAACTTTCTTGGATGGCCTTTCCATTTCCCTATGAAGACTTGAAGTCCCCTTTTGCACCTTCCATAGCCAAAACAAAACATTTTTCCACATATACACGCCCTATCAGTTATACAACAAGCATATATGCAGGTTTACCCACTACACCCCATGTACATCGAGTTTGGTGCTCACAATTAAAAATAATGTTGGGTTTCCATGCCATGTCATGATATCCATGAACCTTGACCTTCCATATAATGGAAACGATCCAAATCAACCCTTCAGTTCCATTTGAAGGTTATAAATTGAGCCATATCCAAGCCTTTAGGGATTAAAAAATTCAACTTTGAGAGAAAAGACACTCTGGAGAAATTTCACTTCATATTGAGTCTGCATCCCTTTGTCCTTGAAAGTATGAACTCCTTGCTTAGCCCCCAAGCTCTTCCTTATTTGTGATGGAGAAAATCATCCACTCCTTTGTATGAGATTACCTTTGGTGGAGGACTGAAGTGGTGGAGGCCTAGTTGGAGGGACTTAGTTTCTTAGTTTCGATATGTGTCATTACAAAATTTTGTCAACTATATTCTTCTATTGATTATTTTAATAGAAATACTTGTTTCTCATCCAATTGATATATCGCAAATATTTAAATTATTATTCATGGATGTATTTGTCATGTATGTTAATGGATTATGCTAATATATATTCTAACTCTATACATTATCACTATATGATTGTGTATCTTGGTTTTTGAGGACAAGTTGTAGGTATAAAGCTTTGGGTTGCGTGCTCAACAATGGTCTTCATCGAACATCTATACGAGGTACGCTCATAGCCTTTTCTTGTTAGCATTTATTTTATATAACATACTTGGGATTAGAGTTGATTTTTCCATGTCATTCTGTCTGTTGTGGTTTACCCCTTGTCATAGAGAGATTTTTCTCGTAACAAAATTGGTGACCATAATGGGGATTGATATTCTTTTTGGGGGTTTGGAGTGTTTTTATTCTTCATTTTCTCTATGTTAGCCTGAGTTTCCTTGTCTCCTATTGCTTGACAACCTATTTTTACTTTGCATATGATTTTCTGGGCTTAACCTTTTTCGTGACAACGTTTTCTGGGTATACACAATTTTTCTCTTGACAGACACCTATATACGCAAGATGTCTTCCTTTAGGGTGCGTATATACACGATTTTTCCTCAAAGAATAGAATACATAAGCTCTTTAGTATTGTTGTATGAGTTTGGTGTTTGTTGGGTGAGTTTGGTTGGTTTTTGAGTCTTCTTGGGTCCTTGTCGTGACTGTTAAGTCCTTACGGAGTGATAGGAAGCCTTCTTATTGTTGAATTTCTAGCGATATTATTTCTTATCATATTTCTCATTGGTCATCCTTACACATTGGTCTGAGTGTCTTATTTTTGGTGTCCTTCTTGACTTTTCTCTTTTTTCTTGCAATAAGGCCTACCTACAAAGTTTCTATTTAGTCCTTGCATTTTATTTTCTTTATATCGAAAAAAAAAAAAAAAAATCTTATTTTTTATTAAGGAATTTTCACTTTTGATTACATTGCATTGATTTTGACACATGTGGAGAGGTTTCATTTCATTGAAACAGTAGATATTGCATTTAGAATCATACCATCTCTTTGAAATTCAAGACTTGTGCTTAGTAGTGTTTTTATATTTGCTTCTTTTTATATGTTGAGTTGTAATACCATCAGTTTGAATACCACACATCTTGAGTAAGAAGAAGCCATTAAAATTAACATTGATTAATTAAGATTGAGTAGAAACGATTTTATTTTTCAGGGTACAAAAACAAGTATAGGACATAGGGCCTTGGAATAGGATTTTGTGAGTAAACTTATCCAAGGCTATTAAACTAAACATATGTGTCTAACCAGGGAGTGGTGAATCCCATTATGTAATTAGTCATGCCAAGAGACTCCACTCACACGGGAGTTAAGAACGAGGCCGCATGAAGTTGATTGCAAAGATAGCCCTCCAATACCTTCTTAGCATTAAAGATATTTTGGGGGTTCTATTCATATTTGGGGGTCTTGAAAATACCTTTACCTCCATGAGAGGTGGTGCTTTCAAGATTTTGGGATTTGTTACCCTTCCCATATGGTGGATCGGACTTAAGATTGTTTGCCTATGCATTGGTTATATTGTGGTGACTCTAGTTTCTTGGCATAGGTAGCCACATAGGTTACTTGCAAGGGTTATTCTACAAGTACCCTGAGTCAGATAAGGGTCGGAAAACACATAGTATTTATGTAGGATTACCTCTCCAGTGGGATCTGACCAGCTGTGTTATTAATCCCACGATGGCCCTTATAATTGATTATGATGCCTCCAATATTTTGAAGGGAGTCTTAGACCCGTGTTGGGAGATACATACTCCAGTGAGGGAGGACCCTTTTCAACCACTATATCCTGTTTATGTGCATTGGCCATTTTTTCTTTATTTTGGTGTGCTCTCTGATTATTAGATGGACCTAGAATTTGGTTTTATATCTTAAGTCTTGAGTCATCATGGAGAAAGGCCAGCCTCCTCCGAGGTCTTGTCATTTTTTGAGGTTACCACTGCATCTTGATTCTTTACAGAAGTTGCCTTATAAAATTCATAAAGTTAATAAATGTGGTACATATATCTCCACCTCCCAGACTTGTGATCGTCGAATTATGATTATTGAGTCAAAACCAAACATCACAGGGAGTCTCTCGACTCCTATATATTCTGTGATTAGTGGGATCCATTTGAATCCTTAATCCTCGATGATGGGGGTGTCGAAGATCACTTCTTCTAGTTCTACCCAACATGTGGGTTCTACTCTACCCATAGGAACGAACCCCTTTGTATCTATTTTTGGTATGACATATCACAATTCTCAGTCAATTCCATTGGTCTCTAATCCCTTTTATTTTGGTATGCCCAACATGATGTCACAAATCTCATCCTCCATTCCAATGGCTAATGTGAATCCTAGTTTTTGACCTAGGGGAATAAATCCTCTATATGCTCCTCTCTCATTTGGAGGAGGCCATATTCCTCAAACGAATCCTACAGTTATAGGTTGGACTCCTCTTTTCTTTGGGCCTAATCTGAGTCTCAATGCTCTTGGTTGGAGTGCTCAATTGGGAAGACAATTAACTTCCTATATTTTTTCCTTTATCCCCTCTTCCTCCATGCCAATTATGACAAACACATTTATTATGGTGAATCTCCCTATGTCCTCCAAAGTTCCATATGGAGAGAGTTAGTTTCAAACTATGGGAAACCCCCAAACCAGAGCCCCTTCGATTGGGGGCAATGTATATAACATTCATCATGCCATTTCCGCAAGTATGGTGCCCATACAAAATTTTATGAATCATTTTGGAGGAGGATATTACCCTACTAGATAAGGCCATGTCATATACCCAAACCCTAGATGGCCTGCAATCCCTTAGTGCAAATCTTTCTTGAGAGAATGGGCTCCGACGTCACAAACCGGGCTCCCTTTTCTGGCCATGCTTAATCTCCCAGATTTGTCAAAATTAATGAATGACCTTGTCCATCACAATCCTTTATGGCCCCTCGTCCCCACCAATATTCCTTAGGAAATTCCAAAATTCGAAGGAAAGAATGATGAGGATCCGGGTGATCATGTCACTACTTTTCATCTTTGGTTCTCATCTAACTCCATGAATGATGATTATATTCATTTGAGGCTATTTCATCGCACCCTCACAGGGGTCACTATGAAATGATACATTGAGCTACCAGGGGGAACATATAGAAACTTTAATCATATGGTTTTGGTCTTTCTCAACCACTTCCAGTTGTTGGTTCATTACAACGTTGGCATAAAAAAAAATTCGACCCTTCAACAAGATAAATCCATTCATATCTCAGACCATATAAAAGAGTGGTGTATATGGAAGAGGTTGATAAAATCCTACATTCCTCCAGAGTTTCTTCTGGAGTGGTTCCTTAAGTCCTTATTGCCTTATATTTCGAAGGATGTCTCTACATCCAGAGTAACATATGACGACGAAGATATTTTCAAAGCCCAACAATTGGACCTCATATATTCTCAATCTAGGATGTTGTATGAAATTATTCCTAATGCACCATGATCGAACTATGACCCTATACAAAATTCTTAGCCTCATGTTGATGGCATCATAGGATCTACAAATTCTAAGTCTACAGACTTGGTGAAAAACTAGTTGAAATATTTGTTTCTAAGACAACCTGTAGTAGGACAAGCTTCAAATTTTTCCTCCACTCCCACTCAGTCAACATACGTGCATTCTGTATAGTCTTCAACTAACCCAAATGGTAACCAAAAACCAGGAGGGAATAAAAGGAAAGGATGACGTAATAATCGTAAGGGTAGGAAAAATAATAATAAAGCCAAGGATGACAATAACAATGATAGATCGAATAATAATGATGGTGAGGGAAAGAAGGAAAAATGGAAGGTGAATTTTCCTTGTAAACTTTGTAAATATGCTCACCTTACCCACCTATGCCCCCAAAATCGAGGAATCCTCGAGGCCCTTATCGCATCCACCCGTTGTGCTAAAAAATCCATTTCTCTATAATCAACACATGGCCTCGGGGACCCCCAACACTAGAAATGCATTGAGTGGGAGTCAAACCCCCTTGACACATGAAGGTGGCCATCTATGTGTCAATATGGTCAATTCTCATATTGATGTAGCCACTCGATCTTGTGATTACGGTTCTTCACAAACCATGGTAGGTCCAGAGTCTCCTCCTCCTCCAGAAACACCCTTGTAGATCGAAAAGTCGGAACCTCCACCTTGTATTTCAAAAGGAGTACTAAAGCGTTATGCCCACAATCCTAATTCCATAGGCGCCTAAAACTATTCTATTGTCGAATATCTGGGCCAAACCCCTTGTGTGATGTCATATTTGGAGGTGCTATAGATGTGCCCTTCATAAAGGAACACATTCATATCTGCATTAAGAGCTCTATACCCATGCGACTCGAAGGATATCAAGTTTGACATCGTGGATGTTAGGCCTTTCTTACCTTACCATGTAGCCTTTCAAATCCATGTGGTGTACATGAAAATTACCATCAAAATCACTGTAATTGATGAAGGTGTTTCAATGTGCCTGATGTCTCTAACTTATTGGAAATCCATTGGCTCTCTGTCTCTATCCCAATCTATGACTATGTTGACAACATTTGATGGGAGTTCGTTTCAACCCCACAAAATTCTTCTTTTCCAGTCCAGTTAGGTGGGAAGACAGTGGAGGTTTATGTAGAGGTGGTTGATGCGCCCCTCGACTATAATTTACTACTAGGGAATAATTGTAATTATTCCATGACATTTTTTGTGTCGTAAGTTTTCCTCACTTTATGTTTTCCTCATGAAAGGAAAATAATGATGATTGATCAATTGTTATTTTAGCACACTAGTCCTAATGCATCGATTGGACCTTCGATCCCTGTGATCGATAATTCTCAGCACGAAACTGATGATGTTGGTGTCAGAATGTATTCCTCTTTGATGGGTAGCTTTGATTTCATGGCACGAATTCACCAAATTCGTTCCATCTCCAGTGAGTATTAGTCATTGACGAGGTCCGTTCCTTTTCGTACTTCATATTTTAATGATCCTTGGACCCTACCTTCCCTGACTATGTCATATGAAGGTCATTTGCATATTGGGATGGAAATTCCACTATCAACGACATAAGTTGCGTATTAGTCTATTCTTGATGCTATGACTGACCCAGATCCTTCCTCCTGGCCAACAGACAAGGTGGATCCTATTCTAGAGCCTGTATGGGCCATTCAATCATCTTTTTCACATGATTTCCTCGACGATACTTTACCTTCGGATGAAGCCATCTTAGAGGCCATGTATGTTCCTGATAGGCCTTGGGATGATATGCATCATTGTTCCTATTTCCTCCCAGAGATTGTTAATATCAAACAGGATGAATTTATATCTACCTCGAGTTAGATGATCGGTTACATTATGGTTCCATTAGATATGCATGGTATTTATGCCAAAGAAAACATGGAAAATATTTATCCTACTGTCACGATCAACATATCTCATATTCCTGGAAAAATTGAGAATGTATATATCAATGCAAATTGTTTGCCTAAAGAAATTCAGATCTACACCAACCTCTTCAAAGAGTTTCGTGATGTATTCAATTGCTCATATGAAGAGATGTTAGGGATGAACCCCAACATTGTCGAATGCGAGATTAAAACCTATCTGGATGCTAAACCTATTTGACAATGTCTTAGAGTTGTTAATCCTAGGAAGATCCTTGGTATTAAGG
>SNQJ01S0149449.1:3857-17621 GCA_010110895.2 Picea sitchensis | reverse complement strand
TTGTTGTCTTGGGTAATTTAGTTATGAAATCAATGGTTATCACTTCCCATTTCTTCTCTGGGATTGGTAATGTCTACAACAAACCCGATGGGTGCCTATGCTCAGCCTTCACCTTATGAAATTCCATACATTGAGTGATGTAATCAACAACATCATTTTTCATTCCCGGCCAAAAGAATTGGCTTCTTACTACTGCAATCATTTTCTGGTAACTGGGATCTCCAACATAAGGAACATCATGCATTTCCTTCAATACCAAATTCCTCAGTTATTCGGAACTAGGAACATAGATTCTATTCTTATGCATGAGTAATCTATCTTCCTTTATCTCATACTTCTTTATTTTTTGTTTTACATCTCCTTGTTGTAATGTTTCATTTACCTGTAGGTAATGCTGATCTGTAACAAGATCATCTAAAATTTTTCTCTTCAAGTCTAACTGATGCATACTGACAACAGTAGCATGCATGAGATGCACTCTTCTACTAAGTGCATCAACAACTTTATTCTCTTTTCCTTTGATATGCTTGATATCAAGGTCATATTCACTTAAAAATTTGTGCCATCTTGTTTAACTGTCATTCAAGCTTGGTTGTTCAAAAAATACTTTAGGCCAATGTGGTCTATCCTTAATTCAAATCTCTTCCCCATGAGATAATGCCTCCACATCTTCAAGGCGTGGACAATGGTAGAAAGCTCCAAGTTATGTGTGTCCTAGTTCTTCTCATGTTCCTTAAGCTTTCTAGACTCATAACCAATGACATGTCCATTTTTCATGAGGAATCCCCCAAGTCCTTCCTTACATCCATATGTACATAGCACAAAATTTTCATTTGGGTCAACAATCTTTAACATAGGTGCACTAGTAAGTAATTCCTTTAACAGATTAAAATTATCTTCACACTTAGGTGTCCATTCAAATTTAGTTCCCTTCTTTTGAAAATAAGTGATGGGATGAGCAATCTTAGAGAACCCTACTATGAACCTTCTGTAGTAACCAGCTAATCCCATAAAAGATTGACTTTTGACACATTTATGGGTGTTGGACATCCTCTAATGGATTTAATCTTCTTTGGATCTACTGCTATGCGCTACTCTGAAATAATGTGTCCCATGTAATGGATGTGCTTTTGATAAAAATAATTCTTACTCATCTTGGAATACAACTAATGTTCTCTCAGCACTTGCAATACCAGTCTTAGGTGATGTTCATGTTCCTCTTCAGACTTAGAATAGATAAGTATGTCATCCAAGAACACTATGACAATCTTATCCAATTAATTTCCAAATATTCCATTCATTAAGGACATAAATACAACTAGTGCATTGGTCAATCCAAATGGCACCACTACAAGTTCATAATTCCCATACCTGGTTCTAAAGGTTGTCTTATGAATATCTTCTTCCTTGATCCTTACCTGATAGTATCCTGACCTTAGGTCAATCTTCGAAAATATATTTGCTCCTCTTAGCTGATCAAAGAGGTCATCAATTATGGGTAGATGATACTTTTTCTTTATAGTATACTTGTTTAGTTGTAGAAAGTCAATACACATCCTCAAGGTTCCATCCTTATTTTTGACAAAACGTTTTGGTGCTCCCCAAGGTGAAACACTTGGATGTATGTACCCTTTCTTCAACAATTCCTCCAACTACATTTGTAATTATTTTAACTCTTGTGTGCTCATTCTGTAATGTGCTTTTGACATCGGGGAATCTCTAAGGACTAAATCAATTGAGAAATATATCTCCCTTCTTGGTGGAAACCCTGGTATTTCTTGGAATACATATTCAAATTCCTGTAGTACCGATAAATATTCAAGGCTTGGCCACTTTGTATTTTCTATCTCTTCCACAAGAGTTGCATACAATTGGCATCCTTTTCTAAAACATCTCTTCAGCTATAAGGATGAAATCTCCCTTATAGATATGGGCCTTGGAACTCCTTTCATAGTGTTCTTCTTTCCATATTCATCAAGAAAGGTAAATGTCTTGCTATGAAAATCTAGGACAACATGATGCTTGCCCAACCAATCCATTCCAATTAGAATATCATAAGACCCCAATGGTATGATATTTATATCAACATTTGTATTCACAGCATTAAGAATTATGGAACATCCTCTGACCATATCATGGATTCTCCTTTTGGTTCCAGTGGCTAGTTGGACCAAACTTGATTTCCCAAGCTTAATTTTCTCCAAATGTAATCTATCCACTATTTTAGGATCAATGTAGCAATGAATTTCTCTCGAATCAATTAAAATAGCAACATGTTGGTTTATGATCTTACCTTCCACCTCGATCATATTGGACTGGTACTCTACTTTTCGATCATCTAAAGCTGCATAGATTCTTCCCATATCTTTGATTGTTATAGCCTCTTGGACATTGTGCATAGTCTTCACTCTGTCTTTTCTGTGTGGGAAATCTTTGTATAGGTGATCCTCCTTTCATCCCCAACATTGGATTGGTGGTCTTCCCCTTTTTCGCAAGGAGTCTTCTTTCTTTGATTCACCCTTAGCATACTAATCTTAATGATTTCTATTAGGCTCATTCCTATTGAAGGGAGGTTTGAATCCTTTCCTCCTCTGATCAAACTTCTCCTTATTCATATCCTTCCAAGATTTCTGCATGGATTCTCTTCCCTGTCCTTGCTCATATAGGAATTTATCCTTCCTAATGGCCTCAGTTAAGGTATTGGGCTCATCATACCTAATCTTTTCTTTATAAAAGGTTGGCAATCCACTTAGAAATATCTGTATTTTCACCTTCTCATCATCAATGAACCTGACATACTTTAACAATCCCAAGAACTTCTTCTCATACTCTGCCATAGTCATGCTTCCCAGCCCGAGTTCAAAGAACTCCTACATTTTATTGTCATAGAAATGCTCTGAGAGGTACTCCTTCTGGAAGTACTTCTTGAACCGCTTCCAAGTGATCCTACTCTCATTAATATGTTCAAATTGATTCAGTTGATCCCACCACATTGCATCTTTCCTGTGTAAATGGTAGGTGGCAATCCTGGCTTCCAGGTTTGATAAATAGTTATGCAATTGAAAATACCTCCTGAGTCCAAGAAACCATGCTTCGACATCATCTTCCCTTTCTTTTTCACCATCAAAGGAGGGTGGCTTAAGCTTCCTCAACTCTCCTTGCAAACTTTCCACTTCATGTCTCCTTCTTTGGTTCCTAACATGAGACACCTATAGACTGCTTATGGAATCTTCCGATGCATAAAACTTTCTTTCTGAGTAAGGAGGTAAGTGGTGTCTATGAGTTCTGCTGGCACTTCTTGAATAACCAACTCTTCCACAACCCTCTCTTCTTCACGAAATATGCCTTCTTCCTCTTGTTTTGAGTTTGATCCCTTCTTCGTTTTCCTCCACAACTAATTTAAGCTCTGGAGCACTTGAGAATTTATATGAGTTTTCTCTCTCATCAGTCTCTCATTGTCTTCTTTGTAGCTCTGCACTTCTATTTTCAGGATTCTCACATTTTCTATTAATGTTTCCTTCTCTCCTCTTCCCTTGCATCCATTGGACTCTATCTGTGCATTACGAACTCTGGTATTCTTTCCTTCAACCTCTTTCTCATGGCTGGAGGCTTCCTCACCTTCTCCCATCTCTTGAATCTTCATTCTGAGCTGATATGTTTAATCTCTTAATTCTGCAAAATGTGAAATTGACCATTTTGTTAGAATTATGCATATGATAAAAACAATTTGTCAACACTGCTACAGGTCCTTTTCTTCTCAATTCATGAAGAACACATATGTTTCATTCTACACCGTATAAGACTTCCATGTTATCCCGTAGCTGATATAGAATTTAATTATGCACAGGCACTCCCTTCAAACCACTTCCTCAGGTGACCACGGCTCGAAACCACGGCCAAATAATTCCTGGCTCTTTCTGTGTTAGAAATTACTATATCAAACATCATGTGGTTGAAAATTAATCGACGGCTGAGATCGACGGTCAACATTAATTGTGGGTTGACAATGTGCTCTCTCTTTATCGAAGAGATCTATCCCCGTAATCTAAAAAGTGCTCAACCACATCTCCTTTAAATCGTGGTCGTTGATCCCTTGTCCTGACGAGATCAACAACGTCGGGAAATAGCAGGTTGCGAACTAGCACGTCTGCTAATTTTCCCTCCTCTCCCTGCAATGGCCCCCCACCATCAATTTTCCATTCACAGATCGATGCCTATCTGCGGGTCATGCTTCCTTAGTGCCCTATTCCAATCTCACACTAATAGGCGCTAGCTCCTTCCTCACCTGTGACCTTGGGTTGTGACCCAGGGCTTACCCTCCTGGTGCTTCATAACTTTGAAACCTTCAGCCAGGACCAGGTCAATGGTTCTCATCCTCATTCACAATCAACGATTGAGATCCACTTTGGGACTCCACGCTTCGGGAGTTCGACACTTTCGACCTCCGCTTTCCCCTGGAGTACTTCGTACCCAAATTTCTAGATCAGGCATCACGTGCCCACCTAAAATAAATAACTCTAGTCGACTTCAGGACTTCTGCCTTCGGAAGTCTCAACTTTCCCTTCTTTCTTCATCCTGGAATGCTTCCACCTAGAGTTCACGATCTGTCGACATGTGTCCTCCCACAGATCGATGGCTATGAATTTCTTTGGCTCTTCAGGAGTTTCAAAATCTCCACCTTCACTTTCTCTCGGAGTTCTTTCACCCAAATTCGATGATATGTCGACGTGTGTCCTCCCACAAATCGACAACTATGAATCACTTTGGCTCTTTGAGCTTCAGGAGTTTCAAACTCTCTGCCTTCACTTTCTCCCAGAGTGTCGATCCTATGAAACACTATGAGATCTACTACCATGTGTCTTCTAGGATCAACAGTCGATATTTACTCTAGCCTTTGGGCCTTTAGGATTTCCTGACCCAATGCAAATTGTCACATCTTTTTCCTCTAGAGTGCCTAGTCTCTGGACTGCATGATCTGTCGCCACGTGGTGAAATACTAGAAGCAGAAACATATCCCAATTAGGTGGGTAACAAGTGTCATGTTATAACTAACATTTCAATCCTCCACATGTTCAAAACTCTTTGACATGTGGCACACATCCCATGTGTCCACGTCACTTCAGAATTTCGGGCTTCGGGATATTTTACGCTTGCACTCCTCAAGTCTCCTGAACTCAGAATTTCCAAACTGTTTAACCTACTGGGGTCCACATCACCTCCAGGTGACATCATCATGCCCCACCACTTCGAATATTCAAGCTTCGAAACTTCGGTCTTCGGGATTTTCCATACTAGTACACTCCAATTCTCTCGAACTATGAATTCCCGAACTGGCCAATCTGTCGACGCATGCCTCCCTTATCAGACGGTTCGTATTAACTACGTACTTTGGGACTTCAGATAATTCTTTCCCTAGTGAGTCACTCTACAAAACCTTTCGGAGTATGAGATCACATGACATGTGTCCCCTGCTTGAATGTGAACGACCACAAGTGATTACAGAGACTCAACTCACTCACTCTTTAATTTCCTTGTCGATCTCCACAAAGAAAATATGCTTGTCTATAGTGGGATCGATATCCACCATTGATATATTGATCTAGCAGGATCAACGACCCTAAGAGATTGCGGGATCACAACTTGCAGAAACTTTAATTTTCTTCCCGATCCCCACAATGCCTCCCCACCGTCGATTTATCTCCAATGACATAAGATGGTTGTGACTTAACCTTTTCTTTTCCTTCATCGGATGAACTTTGTTTACCTACCCTCCGATCTAACAATATCATATCTCTCTTGATCCCACAGTGGTGATTGCGCCTGAATTCAAAAGGGACGGTCGCGATCCTTCGAACCCTTACAAAGGATCTATGATGTTCTAGCTCTTGCGTATATTATGCAATGCCATTCCTCCTAAGGTTTTCAAGTTCACGGTCAAAATTTGATCTCAACCATGAGACTCTGACCAAAATACCCGACCCATACCATCCCGGTGTTTCAACCAGAAGCTATGATACCAATATTTAACATCCCCATCCACCCACAGGCCGGGGTACGCTACCTTCAAACCCAGCCTTGGACTTATTTCTCTTACCGATACCTTTTTAATTTAATTAGGAAGCATAAAATAAAATATGTAGCGACATGCACAGTAATAACTAGCAAGCATGCATATTCTAAAGATTCGATTAAACAATAAATAAATACACAAAGGAATACATTCATATACAGAAAAATAATACCATAATAGAGAGAAATTATCTTTATAAAATAAGACACCAACTGGCTGTAGACCAAGGACGTTCCACCCAACCATAGAAACTACTTCTCCAAATGTCAACAACAATGTCACCCTCGAGCCAAGGTTATGAATCCACAAGGACGGTTACAGAGTGTTACTTGTCTTCCCGAACCAGTCAACACTCAAGCTCTCATAGTAATTCCCAACACTCATAGAAATCCAAGTACCCAAATATCTTCTACCCAACTTGCACCACCCAAAAGAATGGACCTCCACCCTTCTCTACCACATAGTCCCTCAGTTAGTCCTTCTCCTTCCAAGGCTCCAGTGCAACTGGTCCAGAATCTTCATGCTGGAACTCTTAGGACTCACAACTGTGAAAAAATCTGGACATAGGCCAATGCATCTCATACGTGTAGGCCTCAAGTCATGGCTAGATTACACCAGCGACCTCTACATCCAATGATAACATGGCTTCTCTTCAACAGTTTGTTTCCTTTCCCCAATCCAGGACATGAATGAGGAAGATGAACGGGTGACGGAAATGAATGGAGTGAGATCTCCACCCAAAGTGTGAAACAATGAACAATCAATGAATGAATGTGTGAGGGAAAGAATGGAATGAAAGAAGAAGTGAATGAGCGAATGAGACAACCCCCCAATCAGACCAACGATGGGTTTAAGTATTTTTGTGGGGAATCAAGAAACTCCTAGCCTCCCCCAAGAATCTCATGTAACTGATCCACTCCCTTAGACAAAAGGGTAATTAAAATAGGAATAAACATTTAGCCCCTCAATCCCCCTCTCTTGTGGAATAATATCCCCCTATAACTCTAGCCCTTGTCCATCTAGCATCCAACGATGTATTTATTATTAATAATGATCAAAACATTACATTTCTTTGGAACATTGGCCTTTTAATAATTTTTTGGGCACTCTGTCCTCTCATCATTGTAACAATACATTATTTAAAATGGGGGGTTCAAAACCTGAGGTGTTACAACCTTAAAAGGTATTACGCTTGTTCCCTCAAGATTGGGCGTGACCTTTTGTATACTAGTGTATGTTAGTGTATATACAGCTTTTCCTTTGTGTGATTAGCTTGCTTATCAATTTTTCCCTTGTTTGGAAGATGTCAATGAATTCTTCAATTTAATTAGGATTCATAGACGTTTCTAGTCATCATACGTGGAACATGGCTTCTGTTGCTTGGGTCATTTACTCACCCAAGGGCCAACTAGTGTCTTCAGGTGGCGTTCATTTGGATCCATAAAAAATTAATGTGGATGAGTATAGTGTCTTTATAAAGCTATTACATGATTCCATTTCAGATGGTGTTTGGTCTTTAGAGGTTCGCCTAGACTCCCAGTTAGTCATATGTCAGCTGAACGACAGTTACCATGTGTGAGATCCTACTCTACTCTGATGATTCCTACGGGTACGAATTTTGGAACGATACTTTGATTTTCTTACTTATAGTCATATACCTAGAAGTTCTAATCATGTATCTGATGCATATGCTAATTATATTTTATATTGGCATTTGTCACATAAATAAGTAAAGAAAACAATTTCCTACATGTACACATTGTAACATATATAAGTAAAGTCGAAGACCATTTTTTTATATATTTCATCCTTTCGAGTTCAAAAAATATGGTGTTGTAGTACAAAATGGGGCTCACACCCTCAAAATACATATATGGATGGTATATAATATGACCATGGCATGTACGCATGTGGCACTAGATGCGTATCATGATAGCACACTACGGTGTTTGTGAGATGCCATAAGAGTCACACCCATGCACGAGGTCTACCCACCACTTGTTGTTGCATCTTCTCTGGCATATCCTCCACTTGAATCATAGGAATCATGTGCATCAATCGAGATAGGTTCCCTCGCACATTCTGCAACACTCTCTCTGCATCTCCATCCACTTTCTAATCTCCTTGGCCCCTTCACCGATGTATTGGGAATCCCTTTGGCCATCATGGACCTACATCTGCGTAAAAAAGCAATCTTTAATACTTGATACCATACAAAAATATTTGTGTTTTTTATTTTTATTGAAAAACAAAAAAAAAATGAAATATATAAAAAAAAATATTACCAACATCACTGTAGGAAGAACCTAGTGGAAAAGGCATGGCTGTATCCCCTCTTTAGTCAATCTCATCATAAGGGTAGTCGTTAATGGCTATGACTTGTCGGTTCCACAAGAAAAAGAACTCATCATTGTAGGGGGTTGGCACCCTACCACCTCCTAGCTGCCTCATCACGTAGGTCCACCGTGACATGGCTGGATCGCGTTGTCCATGTAGAGTAATCTCTACTCTAGGGATCAATCATGGAACCCTCTCAAACAAAAAAATACAAAGAATGGATGCAAATACGAAAGTTCTCATTTTCCCTTGTTTGAAATTCATCAAATTAATCTTCATGTTGTCCAGTAGTGAGTTACACTAGTCATAAACAATGGGTGTTAAATACTACACCACATAGAACATGAGTGGCCTTGATTATTGGTGCAACGTGGCTGACCCTAAAATCCATGTGAGTACAAGCACGAATATATTTAAGATCATGTTCTCGATCACCCTAATTGTGAATTGGCTCCCTACTTTATATGTTCTTGCAACACAGTTAGTGGCAATGTAATCCTCCATATTCATACCACTCCCAGCCCCTAAGGCCTTGAGATTCACTACCTCACCTTAGAAAGACAATCTTGTGATGAATTGTATATCATCCACTTCAATCCTCAATGGTTTCCCGTAGATGTTGAAGAACTCTGTCTTTGGATCCCAGTAGTTTACTAGCAACTGGAGTAACCTCACTTGAGCCCTCATTCCCTTGAGAGCCCAAAATTTATAAAGGCCACATCTCTTTAAAGATTTTTGGGCCCTTGCATCCCTTCCCACTATTGCATTTGTCTCTTTATNTTGTCCATGTAGAGTAATCTCTACTCTAGGGATCAATCATGGAACCCTCTCAAACAAAAAAATACAAAGAATGGATGCAAATACGAAAGTTCTCATTTTCCCTTGTTTGAAATTCATCAAATTAATCTTCATGTTGTCCAGTAGTGAGTTACACTAGTCATAAACAATGGGTGTTAAATACTACACCACATAGAACATGAGTGGCCTTGATTATTGGTGCAACGTGGCTGACCCTAAAATCCATGTGAGTACAAGCACGAATATATTTAAGATCATGTTCTCGATCACCCTAATTGTGAATTGGCTCCCTACTTTATATGTTCTTGCAACACAGTTAGTGGCAATGTAATCCTCCATATTCATACCACTCCCAGCCCCTAAGGCCTTGAGATTCACTACCTCACCTTAGAAAGACAATCTTGTGATGAATTGTATATCATCCACTTCAATCCTCAATGGTTTCCCGTAGATGTTGAAGAACTCTGTCTTTGGATCCCAGTAGTTTACTAGCAACTGGAGTAACCTCACTTGAGCCCTCATTCCCTTGAGAGCCCAAAATTTATAAAGGCCACATCTCTTTAAAGATTTTTGGGCCCTTGCATCCCTTCCCACTATTGCATTTGTCTCTTTATGCTCCCTCTCCCTCCATTAAGTCACCATCCTTCAAAGGAGAAACCATTTTTTGATTTAAACCCTTTCAAAAATGTTGTTCATGGACTTGTAAACGGGATAACCTGGTAACAGTCACATATAGGGTTGCATATATGTGTGCAGGATTCACTTTTCCTGCTTATATGGGGTCATATATGTGACCTGATGAGTTGTCATTTGTGTACGCCCTAGTTTCCATGTTGCGCCCTCTAATACTAAAAGCTTGTGGCCTAAAATTGAAATTTAAACCATTGAAATTGAAGTAGAGGGGATGGGCACTTACTTGGTCCAGACATTTGTTGATTTTGTTGATTGTAACTCCTGCAATCGACACTTGAAGATTATGGGTAAGATGGCCTAAATGAAATATGTGGGTGAAAAAAATCAAATGGTATGGTAAAATGGTCTATTTTTACCATTAGTAGAATTTGTTTTACCCACTTCCTATAGTTTGTGCTAATTTTTGACCTTACGAACTAATAGTGCAGTCGAAAGACTTGTTTTTTGGTGGTTTTGTCGAGGATTTTTTGCAGTTTCCATCATGATACCACTCGTTCATGCCTTTTGTAGGTATATTCTTTCACCGACATATAGGATAGGTTTTGACTCCATTTTGCACTCTTTCCTATGACCGTGATCCATACACCCTAAGTACAAACCCATTTATTAGAGACACAAAACTTTCTTACTGCTACTAGAAGTGTCGTTATTAATTGGTAGAGTCTTACCAAACATGGGTGCCCTAGTTAGAACCTCTGTGACATTTGGTACCCATACAAAATTTATTTTGTAGGACCAGGAGTTCCTTATATTTCCTATATGACTTTGCATTTGAATGCCATATTCTTACTCATAAGCATTCTGACCTTTACCTATGGGACTTCCCTTGAGTCTTGGTTAGTCTTGGTTAATCTCTTTTCCGACTCTTCAAAAAATAAAAAGATTGTCCAGTGAACTTGTCTCTTTCACACTCATTAAATGGATTTGAAAGGACATCTATTTGGTATAATTTTAACCCTTTTCCAGACCAAGTAGACTACTTACGAAAAAGGAATACTCTAGTAAATATTGACAAGAAGAGTTCTCCTAGGTATTATTTTATACTTTTTCGGGCCTAGGGGACTAAATATACATCACTAAATTTGCATCACTAACCAAGAAGAGCCTTATATATATCCTTTGCAGCTTAACACACTATACCCTAAGAGGAAACATCTCCCCAAGTGTCCATGCACTTCCTTGCATTGAGTGTAGGTATGTTCCACTATTTGGAGCTAGTTGATTACTTGTGACACTCGTTTCCTCTCTTGTATCATAGAATTTCTTTGCCTATGAAAAAAAAAAAGACACACGGGAAAATAATATTATCCCATATCGGCAACAGTCGTGTCGCCTTTGAACAAAGCACAAAATTTTGAGTCCACTTTCATCAAAAGTTTGGGTTTAGCATGACCTTAGGAAGTTGAGCTTGTTACTTAGAGTTTACTCCTCTGACAGGTTATTCTTCCAGTCCCTATGGAGAGTTTGTTGATACCTCCTGCATCATGAATTTTTATCATCAATTCTATGATGCTTGAGTTAATCATATGTCTCATGCTCTTTATAAAAGGAAGTCTATAATCTTGTCTCGACCATTTCTAAAAACTCTTGACTTTGCATGTCATCCATATCCTCAGTGTATCTCAGAGTCACATGAAGTTGTAGTCCTACCATGCACCCTGGTCCTAATTTCATTATTTGTAGGTAACCTTGAACCCAAAAATTGACATCTTCTCATTAGTTTCTGACTAGGGGATTTCCCTTGTGTTTGAAGGAAAGAAATCTATTAACACACTGGGATTCATGCAATGTCTTGAATTCCATTATCCCGATTGGTGGTTTCCTTTCCTTTCTTGATAGTTTTCCTTATTGTATTTTATTCAAAGGGTCTCTTTCATAAACTACTTTCACTTGGTGCATGCGAGGGATGCACAAGGTCGTTGGTTCATGAACATCCTATTCATATGAGCTCCTCCGAATCATCAAGCTATTTCTTTGTACCTCATGTTGAATGATGAGAGATTCCCTAATTCCCTCCTTTCAGTGGGTCTCCTTCCATCGACTCCAACTCATCTATTCTATAAATGAGACCTAGAGTCCTATGATTACCTATAGGCTTGGAGTCATTAGTGGCAGGTTATCCCGCCATCGACAGTTGTGAATACACCAATGTATCCTGATTAATGGATTCTTCAAGTGTTCGACCTAAACACCCTTATTCACACTTGTAGAATGTACTCGGTGCCTTGATACCTACTTTCATTATTGGTAGGTTGTCTCAAGTTTATTAATGGTATTCCTTAATGAATAGTAATCAAATGAAGTCTCATTGTGTTTGAACTCAACTCCTCTATTCACACGATGTAGACTTGCACCTTCGACGGATAGTGTAGAATACCTCTATCTTATAGTAGCAACATTCCTAATCTATTGTTGTCTTTCATTGGACCAATACCTATATGACTTTAGTGATCATGGGAGATTAGATTGTACTCCATTGTATACATATATCTTCATATTGATTTTGAGATTGGATTCCACTGTTCCTTATTCATGACTATGAAATCCTATGGCATATGTCCACTTTGTATTGCTTATTCATGGCCATGAACAACTATTTTATATATTTCCACATGGATCTACACTGTAATTCAGATTGGAAACCATGTGTACAATGTCATTATGGATTGTAATATTCTCATGAGTAACTAGTACTTCCAGTTGATTCTCCATTACTCCACTTCTGGGAATTATAATGTATATTGTCCATCGCAAATACTCCTCTAACCTCACACATTAGGGGTCATATGTTACATCAAATTTTGCCTCACTCCATGCAACTTTCTTGGATGTCCTTTCCATTTCCTTATGAAGACTTGAAGTCCCCTTTTTCACCGTACAAGAACAAAAAAATCATATTTTTCCACATATACATGCCCTATCAGTTATACAACAAACACATACACAGGTTGCACCACTACATCCCGCCTACATCGGGTTTGGTGCTCAAAATTAAAAAAATGTATATTTTCCATTCCATGTCACAAGATCCATGATCCTTGGCCTTCCATATATTGGAAACACTCTAAATCAACCCTTTAGATCCATTTGAAGGATATAAATTGAGCCATATTGAATCCTTGAGGGATTAAACAATTCAACTTTGAGAGAAAATACACTCTCGAGAAATTTCACTTCATATTGAGTCTTCATCCCTTTATCCTTGAAATTATTAACTCATTGTTGAAACCACAAGCTCTTCCTTCTTTGTTATGGAGAACCTCATTGACTCCTTTATATGAGCCTGCCTTTGGTGGAGGATTGAATTTGTGGAGTTCCATCTAGAGGGATGTAGTTTCTCGGTTCTGATATTTGTCGTTATAGACATTTGTAACCTATGTACTTCTACTGATTATTTTTTTTGATTAAGGTTGCTTGTCATTGATTTCAAACCTTGAAGAAATCCCCGTAGCACAAGGTTTGGGTAATGGACCCAATATTGTTTGATGTAAATATGACTCATTATTGTCTTGTCATAGTTGATAAGAAGCAAAAATGGATGAAATTCAAAGTGGTTCCCTTATGGTGAAATCCCTCACGGGAAGACACTTTGCAGAGTAAGAGAACCCATGCTTATTTGAGGAATAATGAGATCAAGGACAATGAATTTGTCAGTGAAACTATCATATATGGATAGTGCTTGTCATGTCGTTTCCAGTGGTATGTGGTACATCACATAACTCTTCACGGTTAGAGAGTTATGACCATATGAAGTTGGAGAACCCCTCATAAGTCTTATAGAAGCCCCCAAGGGTCAAAGTTCTTTGCAAAAGAAATTATTTTAAATGAAGAAGCCCTAAAATAAGGAAAGTGTAAGGCTACATGAA
>SNQJ01S0149448.1:0-15230 GCA_010110895.2 Picea sitchensis | reverse complement strand
ATCAATAGATCAGCTTATACATTGGTGATATTGGTCCATTTGTCTCTATTTTTCATTTTTCCATATGCTCATAGTTTTAATTAGTTTTAGTTTGATTTTTGTTTATAACTTTGTTGTTTCTCTTTCTAACCTTTTACTCTACAGCTGTCATGCCTAGTAGAGCCCAACTGGGCATGTAAGCACTCATTATTTGCTCACCAAGTGACGAATTGGGTGCAAACAACAATCCTAGTACTAATACATCAACTTGTTGGTATTTCAATTATTGATTGAGATACAATTATCGAAAGAAAACATACATGCAATAAAATGATGGAAAGAAAATTAGTTTCTTTAGCTCTAATCATTAATCACACATTAACACAAGGATTTTATTTCCATCATTAGAGATAAGAATTATAAAAATATTGAATCAACTAACTTATCAATAGATTTATAAACTCTTACTCAATACATCATCCATTCATGACATAAAGTCAGAAGTAATTCCTCCTTGTGATCCAATCACACACACCTTTGATGTAAAACAAAAAATTGTCTCTGGTCCTAAACAAGACTTCTCAATTAAGGTAGTTACGAAATATTTATTTACAATTCCAAAATGAGGGTCTTTGCAAAAAACATCCACCTCTTCTAAAAGGTCGATCCTCTTATTTATAACAAAATATTAACTAAAAATAACTATCAAAAGTGAAAGCTAAGTAAAAAAAAAACATCGCCACATGGCGCTTCCATATCTCTATCTTCTATCAGTCATCAGATGGTTTCACTTAAGTGGATGACTCTTCTCATACTCTGACCATTTGACGAAGAGTTCCTCACATGTGTTGTCATATTGGAATCTGTGTTGGTCCATCGAGGCTGAAAGGATATACTTTATCTCCACTTCCCATGCCCGATACTTGACTACTTTAACACTTAACTGTGGTAATATTGTCTGAGACTTGATCGGGTGCTCCATGAATTGTTGTACTTGACCTGTTGCCATATTTTCCACATTTTCTATCTCTGCAATCCACGCTGAGTCTTGTTCTGCATGTTTTTTGAATATGTCATGCAAGTAGACAAAGTCCTCAAGTGAGTCAAATTATGGGAGACCGATGTCTCTCATCGCCCGATTGATCTTGGTCCAGCTTCTTTCGCAATTTGCCCATTTCTCTTGAATCTCCCCCTGAGGTTCTTGGTACATATTCACCCAGTATTCGACCGACTTTCTTATCCAGTATATGTTGTTGTCCCTTAGCACCCAAATGTCATGCTCATCAGTGTCTCAGCCCTTTTGAACCATGCTCATGTAATCAATTCTTTCCACCTCTTAGTGGTCCTTCTCATACCATCTTTCCATGTCTTTTCATGTTTCTAGTGCCATAAGGGGGAGCTCTGCAACATGACATCTTAGATTCATGTTGGTGAAGACATTCCTTGTGCACATGGCATCGAGTAGGTACGAGGCCATGTAGAAAGTTGGTACCTCTTTTTCCTCTGGCATCTTAGCCTGTTGTACACAGATGCTTAATTGTTTTGAGATTATCACTCCCCAGTTGAAGCTTCTCCTGACGATTGCAACTGTGTATGCCAAAGGCATCCATGCTTCTGAAAACTTGGAGCAGTCCTTTTCTCCATATAACCGACAAATGAGAGCCATCAAATAGATGTATGGATCCCTTAGATTAATCGTTCCATACCAGCCATTTCTCCAGTTGGTGAACTTATTTTCTTCCTTCCACCATGAGGCCATTAACTAGCTAGTGTCATGTAACTCATAGAACTTTACCACGAAGTCCATGTTGAGTCGCTCCTCTGGGTCCCTAAGGTTATAGTACTTCTGGACTTCTATCAGGAGTAAAACTCTAACACATCCACAATTCTCATCGTTGATCAAGCATTTATGCTCGTCCATGTGGTTGATGAATCATTTCAGAACCTCTATGCAGGGGAAAATTGGGGTTCTACTTGCCACCATGTGTAAATATGATTGTCGAATGTTTGGTAACATATGGTCATCGAGCATCCTTATGTTTGGATTGATGTGTGTGATATATTCTGGGTATTCTTCTCGGGTGATCCTGTTAAAGATATCCCCCCACCGTGGGATTATTATTTTGGACCCAGTGCTTGCCTCAATATCATCGAAGGCCAGAGGATGGGAAAAAAAATTGTCGAGGTTTTGATGATAAGCTCCACCCTGGGAGCATACTCCAATTGCCTTGTGGTCCCTGGAGAAGAGCCTTCACCTATCTCGGCTTCTTTAAGCTTTGGTTCTCTAGGCGAGCATCCTGTGGTGGGATTTCTCGGTGACATTCTTCCTGCAACTAGAGAATATTTTAGAGACTGTGTAAGAAACCATATGAACATATATAAATTATAACCAACAAATTGACAGAATTGGATACATACCTATGAAACTTGTTAAACCTGTTTTAGATAATTTTTGGCCCTCGGTTATGGAAGTAAGCGAAGATTAAGGCAGAAAATACAGAATGCGAACTGTGCAGAAGACACAGTGACTAATACTAGGTTGAAGTGAGAAAAAGAGCAGAAACGACAGAGCGAAGTAAGAGAAAGCAAGTCATTGGACGGGGATATCAACGATGACAGATCAACAAGGAAAATGGATCGTGGACAACTCAGCAAGAAGGAAAAGCCACCGTTGGATGCTTTGGAGAACCGCATGAGAAAGAAGGAAAGATAGGTTAGCAAAGCTCTAAAAATGTGGGTCAAGTTGACCTAGGGTTTTAGACACCTATTGTTTTGGTATCTATGGTTTTGGCACTTAGGTTTTGGCCTAAGGCTGATACTGAGCTATTGTAATGTATAAATAAAGGTCAAGAGGACTTGGGATGGGTTCGTCATTGTTATGAGTGATTACTTTCATGAGAGAGGGAATCATTGAACAGTGAGATAGATTTGTGTTGTAAGATCTTCAGTTGGGTGTGAAGATCAACCCTACAGCTAGGTGCGTAGGGAAGGGAGAAGGGAGAAGAGAGAAAGAGAGAATATTTTCTAGATAAGAGCACAGATAGAACTGTATGCTTTCACCCTAGGGAGAGGGTGAACCATGTATGTCATGTTGTTGTGTGTGATTGATGTTATGTTCTTTTTTCTTTGACATATTGTTGTTACATGATTGATTTAGATCTGATAGATAAATGTGCGAGGTAGATCTAAGTGGGTAATGGATATCTAGATGTTGTGTTATTCTTTGATTGAATCCACTTCGTATTTTGTCTGGTTATAGACATCTGTGTCCTGCAACTCCCTATAGCTACTTCGGGTGAGACTGCATCTGCCTCACAGGTGCTGCCAAAAGGGCCAGTAGTTAGGGCTTGTTGGTGCGCTCTTAGAGATGAACCCTGGGTCTGCCCCTATGCCAACAAATGGTTCTGTTGTTGGGAGAGGGATATTCTTGAGGGAATGTCAAGGTGGTTTCCATCGAAGACAGAGATTCAAAAGTGGATAGAAGAACAAGAAAAAGACTTCACAAAATCCTAGAACAAGAACCCTAAGCTTAGCATCGAGGACTGATTGGGAAGGTATATATTTACTAATATACACGAGATCATCTTTGGAGGAATTCATCAGGAGCTATATGAGTGGTTAGCCAGGTTATAAGATACCCAGTTTGAGATCAGATCTAGACCACCTATGGCTTGAACGTCAGCGTTGATCAAGAAGGTCAAGAGAGTTGATAAAGTTGTGTCAAGAGCAGTAGAACATTGGTTCGATAGTACCATTGGAGGGTATATCACTGATTTTTTTGTTGAAAAAGTAGAATCGTATAGTCAAGCAAAGAGATACTTCTTCAAGGGACCTAGAGGAAAATTTTTACATTTTCTGAAGCTAAAGATCAAGACGCTCTTGCATGAGAAGAACATCTTGAAGATACAGTAATGGATCAGACTGAAAAGATAATTTTCAAGAATTCATACAACAACAGTGACACAGAGGTTGGACATACGCGTAGTGGGAGGACTTTTAGAGAAGTTCCTTTGGCAAACTTGTTTGAGAAATATCACGAACCTCTTCCACTAGAAGAAGGGTTTTATAGTGGAGAAGAGGAAGAGATATTAAACAAGGAACATTCAGGGTCCGTTGGACCAAGAGAAGAAAAGACTGAAGAACCTCACCAGGAAGAATCAAAGACTTTAGGAACTATGCATATCATCAAAGTAAGTATTATTACTCCTCATGTTGTTTTAGCAGAATTAAGAAATTAGAGTAATCAAAGTCACCAAAGAACTGTCACTAGTAGTCCAACACATACTCAGTTAGGAAACCTAGGAAGATATATGGCAGATGAAATGAGGTTACCCACCTTTAGAAGAGATGGATCTGAAGATCCTGATTAGCATTGGTTTCTATGTGAAGCTGTGTGGAGTATTATGAATGTCACCGATGAAGATGTCAAATGAGCTTAATTTAGTACTACCTTGAGAGACCGCGCACTAAGCTGGTACATGAAGTTTTTCCAAGGAGTTGTCCATCCAAAATAGTTGAACGAGATCAAGACTACGTTGATTGTAGAATTCAAGAAACCCAATTCGGAGTCACAATACATTACAAAACTGAAAGAAAAAAAAGAAGAAAGTAGCTGAACTTGTTTGGGAGTTTGATCAGAGGTTTAAGACCTTAACAGGCCATTTGTGTTTTCAGATCCCAGATGAGAAGAATAAGGAATGGTTCATTGTTTCCCTCTTACCACACATCAGAGTCCCTCTGATGCAACAAAATATTTCTTCACAGGATGAGGTGTTGTAGATCACCATGAAACTAGAATCAACTCATATGGCAGAATCTAGCTCAGGTATGAGTCAAATCTTGAGTCAGATAACTAGCTTATCTCTAAAGGTCGAAGATATGAATAAAGACAAGGGAAAAGATAAAAGAGAAGATATTTGGTTCATTAGATGTAAATTAGAAGGCCATGACAAGGAGCATTGTCCCCTATTTCATGAGTATTTGGCATCTAGAGCCCCGAGTCCTTTAAAGAAAGTTACCTTACCGTGGTGCTAGGTATGTAGAAATAGACATCGTCCTGGTGAATGCTATTAAATTCAAAAATATGTTCAGACACCCACAAATCTGTATTTCACGTTCTATAAGTCAGTAGGGAATGATGATAGGGATTGTAGGGCTTATGACCTCATTCATGAAAGGTTAAGAGATGTATACAAAATTCAAGGCAAAGTACGGCAAGAAGGAAACACTACACAGTATAATTCCCCTGGAAGAGGAAACTTCAACCCTCACGATGGATTCAGAGGAAGAGGACAAGGAGGAGGTATGGTTCGAGGTAGAGGAAAAATCATTTTTTATAGCTGTGCAAAGCAAGGACACTTGGAAAGGGACTGTCAAAACCCTTGTACCACTTGCAACTACTGCAACTCAGTTGAGCATGTTATTGAAGATTGTCCTGCATTGTTAGCCAAACTTTAGGAAAGATGAGGAGGAAACCAGCAGTACAAGTCAACTCAGTAGAACCTCACGGAGAGGATCCCAAATTCATTGTAATCACTAGATGAGGTGTTGTTATAGGAGAAGACAGAGTGACCCCGAGAAAGAATACAGAAGAATCAAGAGTTAGAAAAGTTGCAAATAAGACACACGTGTTTGATGCAAGGAAAGAAAAAAAAACATTTGAGGATGCAAGAAAATAATTTGGGAGAGACTAGGGTTCTCCATCAAATACACAACCAAAAGTAAGAGAATGCGGAATGCCTCTGGCATTTGATCAGTCTGCTCCGCCAGGAGAAGAAAAAGAGGTAATAAATCTCATGGAATTATTATATACTTGCATTAATTTGATACAAGACGAAAGCATTGCACAAGAGCTACAAAACTTAATGAAACAGTATGAGATAGGAAATATAGATCCTTCACTGATTAGATAAGTACATCAAGTATCCAAAAAAAATGGACAAATAAGGAACTACACATGAATGCTCAAATTACACAGTATGATATAGACTATGTGGTCCTCAACTTAGGGTCGGAGGTCAATGTCATGATGAAGCAGACCTAGTCACTGATGGGAAAACCTAAGTTGATCTATTCCCCTATCAAGCTTAGGATGGCTAATCAACAAGCTATAAGCCCCTTTGGGATATTGGAACATGTCCCTGTAAACATCGATGAAGTAAGGAAGTTTGTAGACTTCGAGGTGATTCAGATAGTTGATGATAGTTGCCCTTACCCTGCGCTGTTAGGAATTGATTGGGCTTTCAACAATTCCATTGTGGTTGATTTAAAGAAAAAAAGAATGATGTTTGAAGGAGATGGCATTAGGTTCATTGCACCTCTGGATCCTGATGAAGGTTGCAGGTATACTGAACCTATCAAAGAAGAAGACCACGTATATGAACTAGAAAACATATACAAATTAATAGCTAGACAATAGGATTACATTAATCCTACAACAGATGGGAACCTAAGCTGGTGAAGTGATAGCGCATGTTCATTAGATTAAGAAGAAGCACTAGAGAACTAGTAGAACAAAATGTATGAAGTATCTACAATGAGATATGCTAGATTAACCAGAGAAGTTCGTTGGATCGGCACAATAGTAAGTAATTTTCCCACCTTTCATGGTCTAAATCATTTGGAAGCTTTCTTGTTGGAATTTGAAGAAATTGTACCAATACAACAAATATTGTTGGCACTGGATGAGGCCTTGAAAGAAACTCTAGCAAGGTGGTCGGGAACACACAAAAACAACATTAAAAATTGGGTACAATGTCACACTCTGATGACAACATAGTTTTAAGAACAAGTAGAAGGATGTGAAGTTAGGTACACAGGTCGAAGTTGTCCGAAGGACCATGTGCGAAGTTGCAAGGAATCCTGGAGCAACATTCCTCAAGAGCAGTGGGTGCACAAATTCATTAACATGCTGGACACAACCCTATCAATTGGTATCTTCAAGCAGAATTATGCCTCGTCACTATAGATTGGGAAGGTATGACTCAGAACTTTGTAACTACCTTTTTATTTGATATTCAATATCCTACAATGGATCAAGCATTACAAACTGTAAGACAGAAAGTATTTGAGGAGGCACCTGGTCTCCCTTTGGAACAAGAAGAGGATGAATGGACTGCACCTCTTCATAAATTGCAAGGTTGTTACAATATCAATGTTGATGAAGACGATGATGCTAGGAAGGTGAACATCTCGGAAACAGAAGGACAGAGAGACATAGAAGTACCATGAGTTGAGAAACCTTTCATTGGATAGCCGATTAAGATCAAGAAAGTTAACATTGGAACAGAGAAAACACCAGAGCTTGCAAATAGTGGAGATTATTAGGATGTTGCCACTATTGACAAGATCACAGAGTTACTACATGAATATCAAGACTTGTTTCCAACCAAGTTCACTGTTATGAAGGGCATTAAAGGGCCCATGGGAGAAATGAAGACCCTTTGAAACTAGATGCAAGGCCAGTCAAATAGATACCATACAGATTGAATCCCAAATATAAGGAGAAAGTCAAAATTGAGCTAGACAGAATGTTAGAAGCAGGAATCATAGAACTTGTTGAAGATTCAGAGTGGATTAGACCTATGGTGGTGAAGGATAAGAAGACCGGAGAGATCAGGATCTATGTAGATCTCATGAAGTTGAATGATGCTTGTTTGCATGACCCATTCCCTACACCATTTACTGATGAAGTGTTAGATAATGTAGGAGGACATGAGGTATATTATTTTACATATGGGTTTTCAGGGTACCATCAGATCCGAATTGCCAAGGAAGATCGCCATAAGACCACATTCGTAAGACAATGGGGATCCTACCAATATACAGTGATGTCATTTGGATTGAAGAATGCACCAGCCATCATTTCCAGGGTGGTGGTCAAAGCATTCAAGGAATTTTTACATAAATTTTTGGAAGCATACTTTGATGATTGGACTATTTTTAGCTTATTGCAAAATCATATTGAATGTTTAAGGCTAATGTTGGATAAGTGAAGGCAGTGTCGGAATGCCTTGAACCTGAAGAAGTGCATCTTGTTTTCACCCTTTGGACTATTGCTAGGCCATATTGTGTGTAAACAGGGATTGTTGGTAGACACATCTAAGATTGCCATTATAGTTGATTTACCCCCTCCTACTTCATTCAAACAGCTACGCACTACACTGGGACATACTGGATACTACATGAAGTTCATTAAAGGTTATGCACATATCACAGAAGCCATGGAGAAGCTTTTGAAGAAAGACTATCAGTTTCAGTGGACAGAAGAATGTCAGCAGAGCTTCGACACACTGAAACAGAAAATGGTTACTGCACCTATTTTGGTGTTTCCATATTGGAGCAAGGAGCTTCATATACATGTCGATGCATCCTCTATTGCATTAGGAGTTGTGTTAACACAACCAGGAGTTGGATACATTGACCACCCGTTAGCCTTTGCTAGCAGGAAGTTATCAACAACTGAGATTAATTACATGGCCACTGAGAGAGAAGGGTTAGCCATGGTGTATGCGCTGCAGAAGTTTCTCCACTACTTGTTGGGAGGACACTTTAAAATTTTTACTAGATCACTACACGCTAAAATACCTAGTCAACAAGCTAGTGTTGGGGGGAAGAATATGCAGATGGCTTCTACTATTTCAGGAATATGATTTTGAGATCGTGGTTAAGATAGGGAGGATGAACAAAGGACCTGACCACTTGTCGAGATTGGAACATGGAGAAGAACCTACTAGTTTGGAGGATACACTACCGGATGCACATTTGTTGGTCATTAGAAATATTGATGATCACTTCGCCGAGATAGTCCAGTTCCTGTCAACGAGAATGGCACCTAGTGAATATACAATCACCCAGAAGAAATAGTTGGCAGTCTGTGTCGTAGACTTTTCACTTATAGTTGGGCTGCTATATAAGATGGGACCTGATGAGATCTTGAGGAGATGTGTTATGGAAGCAAAAATACCACTGATTTTAGCAGAAGCTCATGAAGGCATCATAGAAGGACACTACACAGGGAAAGAAATGGCGCGGAAGGTTCTTAGAGCCAGCCTCTAGTGGCCTACTTGACACAGAGATGCTAAGGAATACTACAGAGCATGTGATGTATGACAAAGAGTTGGGAAACCATACAGAAGAGATGAAATGTTATTAGCACATCGGCTGACCTTACAGGCCTTTGAGAAATGGGCCATTGACTTTGTGGGACCAATAACCCACCAAGGAAGTGCACAGGAGCAAGGAACATAATCACTGGGACAAAGTACTTCACCATATGGGATGAAGAAAGAGAAGTTAAATATTGTAGTGCAACTACAACTGCTTGTTTCATATTTGATGGCATCATAACGAGGTTTGGATGCCCAAAGATCCTTATGAGTGATCAAGGCTCACATTTTATTAATAAGACTATTGAATCCTTGACTGAGGAATTTGTAGTTCATCATCAGAAGAGCACACCCTACCATCCACAAGTGAATGGGACAGTTGAAGCATTCAATATGATCTTGGAGACATCGCTGACAAATATTTGCAATGTGAACAGGGATGACTGGGATTTGAGAGTGCCAACAATATTATGGGCCTATAGAACCACTTGTAAGAAGCTAACAATGCAGACTCCCTTTAAGTTGGTCTATGGCCTAGAAGCAGTTGTGCCCATGGAATATTTAGTCCCTATATTAAGAATCACTTCCTTCACAGATATGGATGACACTGGCGCTATTTAAGAGAGGCTTGCGCAGTTGGTCGAACTAGAAGATGATAGAGTTATTGAAGGAATCCATTAGCAGGTACAGAAGGAAAGAGAAAAGGATTACCATGACAGACACATCAAGAAGAAATCCTTCAAGCTAGGAGATCTAGTATTGGTATATGACAGAAAATTCATGAAGCATATAGGGAAGTTTAGAACACATTGGCTGGGGCCATATGAATTTGTCTATGTTACAGAAGGAGGAGCTACAAAGTTAAAAACTTTGAATGGAGAATGGAAGGAAGGTTTGGTGAACGGGAGCCGACTGAAATTGTACTATGACAACTAGCTCCCTTGTAGCCATCAGTAAGAGAAAAACAGGAAGGGTCTAGGTACCAGGTGCAGTTGAATCTGGGTAATAGACACAAAAAAGACAGTATGTACGTAGTGGGGGAGAAGAGAGCAAAAAGAACAGGCTACTCTGTGTAGCCTGAAGTCGAAGCAAAACAGAAGGATCAGATCTGAAGTGCCTTGGGATGAGTCACGGGTGAGTGTCGGGGGCCTGTTAGCCCTTGGTTATGCATGTAAGAGAAGATTAAGGTAGAAAATATGGAATGTGAACCACAAAAAAGACACAGTGAGCAAAAGAGCAGAAAATACGGAGCAAAGTAAGAGAAAGAAAGTCATTGGATGGGGAGATCAAGGATGATAGATCAGCAAGGAAGACGGATCATGGACAACTCAGCAAGTAGGAAATGCCACCATTGGATGCTTTGGAGCACCGCGCGAGGAAGAAGGAAAGATAGGTTGGAGAAGCCCTAAAAACGTGGGTCAAGTTGACCTAGGGTTTTAGACACCTAGGGTTTTGGTATGTAGGGTTTTGGCACTTAGGTTTCGGCCTAAGGCTGACAATGAGATATTCTAATGTATAAATAATAGTCAAGATGACCTGGGATGGGTTCGTCATTGTTAGGAGTGATTATTTTCATGAGAGAGAGAATCATTGAGCAGTGAGAGAGGTCTATGTTGTAAGATATCCAGTTGGGTGTGAAGATCAACCCTGCAGCTGGGTGCACAGGGAAGGGAGAAGGGACAAGAGAGAAAGAGAGAAGATTTGCTAGCTAAGAGCCTAGATAGAACTATATGCTTTCGCCTACTATATTATACAGCACAGTTCTATGAACTCATCCCTAGGGAGAGGGTGAACCACGTATGTCTTGTTGTTGTGTGTGATTGATGTTTTGTTCTTTTGTCTTTGACATATTGTTGTTACATGATTGAGTTAGATCTGATAGATAAATGTGTGAGGTAGATCTAAGCTGGTAATGGATATCAAGATGTTGTGTTATTCTTGTATTGGATCCACTTTGTATTTCCTATGGTTCTAGACATATGTGTCCTACAACCCCCTATAGCTACTATGGGTGAGATTGCATCTACCTTACAAGTGTTGCCGAAAGGGTCAGTAGTTAGGGCTTGTTGGTGCGCTCTTAGAGCTAAACCCTAGGTCTACCCCTGTGCCAACAATAATTAAAGACTCAGTGCAGTCTGGCGATTCTCACCTTGCTCCTTCGGATGCTTTGGAATTAAACTTACATGCAGAATGAATTTGTTCAAAACTTTCCTAGAGATTTAAAAAGGGATGAACTTACTATGTCGCATCAACCATTCAATTTGGGTTATGAGTGAAATTTCAACAAATCTACCGCCATATCTTCATGGGTGTTTAAACTTAAATTCATTGTGGGTTGACAGAGGAGGCACAGGTGGTAATGTGGTCTATCAACGATTTCAAAACGTTGTTGTCTAATCGGTGCATAGGGTAGCAACTAATGTGGGATTAGGCATTAACTAGCTCATTAAATGTCCAAAATCCAATCGTATTTGATGGTGCAATGTTCCATTGTTTCACTCTTTCAGTTGGTGGATTGGGGGTCGAGGTTGTGTTGTGAACATTTTCGTTGATATCCTCCTGCAAAATCTCCTACGTTGATTGATCTTAGGATACAACACTAACGTGGAAAAGATGACTCGGAGGTGTGACTAGGACCCAGGGAACCAAAAATATGACTCGAGATAAAACTTAGACTGTGCGACCCCCTTACGTGGTAAAGACACATGGAATTCTAGACTAGTGGCTTCATTTTTTTGTTTCAGTCGGAGTCGAGACTTTCTTTAATACATATGTTTATAAAACCCAAACCTAACTTTTCGATGCACTAAAGTGTCAAGGATCGACGATCGGCAATAAACCTACCCAAGTGCTCTCTGATTGGCTCCCTCAAAAAAGTCTCGATGACAAAAATGTATCAGGGATCAGTAATTGGAGATAACTTTATCGCGATCAAAATTATTGTTGTGATATTTCTGGATTTCCCCGATCTCGATAGGGCGCATCGGGTATCAGCTATCGGCGATATCTTTACATCCTTTGTTAATGCCTATTTTTCTCGTATTTTCCAAATGCTGAAGGGAACCATCTATCTCTCAAACCTTTATGCAAACAACTTATGCAAACCAAAACTGCCTTTTTTCGATGCCGATAAGCATCGCGCTCTGGGTCTGTTGTTTTTTTGTGGTTCCTTTACTCACTTGAATTCTTTCCGACGCTGAATATGAGTGCATTAGGTGAAGCGTTTAGCTGTCAATTCTTAATTCGGGTGTTAAGGTCCTTTAGACATGAGGTTTCACAAATTCAAACAAAGCTAACTAGGTGATAAGAGACATGAAAACAAACAAAGATAAAACATTTCTTGAAATGAAATCGAGTCAGACAAATGAAGAAACAAGTTGTACCCAAAAAGTGACAAAATTTGATAAGGCTTTTAGGGTGTGTTGAGTGCTCAATAAATGGGGACTTATTGGGCAAAATAAGAATATTTCTTCCTTCCCCAGGCTTAGTTGAAGCAGAAGCTGGTTAGGAACTTAAATTTTTTTTTATCAGAGCCTCTTTTGTCCTTGCATTTGAAATTCCCAGGTTGGTGAATCTGGGCCTACCTGTGGGGTTTCAAATTTATTCCACCTTTGTTTCCTTTAACCATGACCCATGCCCTCTTTTGACAAGAGTCGAGTAAAGAATTCACTAGCACCAGACCTTTTAGTTATCATCATTCACTTGCTACAGTGTTGCTCCACTGCCTGCGAGCATCCATAGCCCCGACGGAGTCACCCTGACATCACAGACCTTGATCCGCTGCCAGAGAGTGTCCATAGCCCTAGTAGAGTTATCTGCATACCCTATCCTACTTTTCACTCATTTGATATAATAGATTTTATTTTGGCATAATTCCCTAAGTGAGTGGGAGAAGAGGACGTCTGTTATTTGCCAAATGTGATGGTTAAGGTGAATTTTTTCTAGGTACATGTGGTCCTTTACAGCTTACCATATTTCCCTTTAGGTTTTCCTAGACCACCAGGCAGACCCTTCATCACTTTTCCAAGTTTGTTTATTTTCACAGGTTAGATATAGAACTCCTTCAAAACAACAACAATTCTCCCAGCACTTCTTGTGTTGTATGTAAGCATGAGTTAGGAACAAAGTTCGCTATACTGCATGAAATAAGTTCAAGCAATGCCTTGTTGAACACAAACTTCAAAGAGAAAAAAATACTATAACAAGAAAAACAAAAATGAAGAACTCCACAATCAGCCTACCTAAAAACAAAATATCATGAAAACACAGACATCTCTTTTTTTTTTTAACAAAAATATTGTTTTAGGTCTTGGCCATTCACCGGGAAAGCGTCAGGTTCCCCCCTCAGATTTTGCAACCGATATGTTCCTAACACAATTTTCTCGGCTACCTAAAAAGCTCCAAACCATAGATTCTGAAACTTTGAATGTTTTCCCTTTGGCTCATTCGCTCTGTCCCATTTCAGGACTAAGTCTCCTACTTCAAAATTCTTCTCTTTGGTATTATGCTTGTCAAGCCACCTTTTAACTATCTGCTGATGAGAAATGAACTTTGATTTTACTTTCTCCCTTTCTTCTTCCATCATGAGGAGGGTATCAATTCTTTGTTGAATAATCGATGAGGGTTGTCCTCTACAATCCTGAGCAAGATGAAGAGATGGAAGATATAGTTTGTCCAGGAGAATGGCTTCTTGTTCGTATACTAGAAAGTACGGGGAATTCCCTATAGATTCTTTGGGTGTTACTCTATCAGCCCATAAGGCATTATGAAGTGAACTGTGCCAATTCCTCTGGTTGTCTGCAATTTTTTTATTTAATATCCTCACTAGGTTCTTATTGGTTGATTATACCACTTTGTTCCCTTGTGGATAGTAGTTTGCAGAGTATCTGATTATGATTCCTTTGTTTAGATAAAATTATGTTAATAGGGTGGAAGAAAAGTAAGTGGAATTGTCGAAAACAAGGACGGAAGGCATACTGAATCTTTTGATCAGTTGTTGTTCTATGAATTGGATCACCACCTTTTCGTTTACATGAGTCAGAGGGACGACCTCTGCCCATTTCGTGAAATAGTCTATGGTAGTCAGTATGTATCTATGTTGTTTTGAATAACTCGGTGTAATTTATCCTATGATATCTAACACCCATTGCTCGAATGTCCTGGAGATGACCACAGGTTGGAGTGGGACAACTTCTCTCTTTTCACTCCCTGTGCTTATTTGACAAGTTTTATAGTTTCTAGCATATGTGTGAGCATCCCTGAAAATGGTAGGACAATAATAGCCAACTCTCAGTATTTTATGAGTGGTGGTATTCGCTGAAAAGTGTCCACCTGCAAGACCATCATGGAGCTCCTTTAGAACCTTATCTACGTCTTCTCGTTCAAGACATCTTAAAAGCATTCCATCATAATTAACGTGGAAGAGCATCGAATATATGAGGTGATATTGTGTCGATTTTAGTCTGAGATCTCTCCTTTTCTTAGGGTTTAGGTTTTCTGGGAAAGTCCCATGATGCAAGAGATAAGTTATTTTCTCATACCAAGACTCCTTCCCTGGGGATACTTATGAAGATTTACTATACCATAATTTCATTTCATTCTCCCACCCAGGGTCTTCATTTACTTGGTCCTGGGCTTGAGCCGACAGTTTACATAATCCTTGTCCCTTAACCAGTTTGGTAGATTTTATATCGAGATCAAATTCTTGGACCACTATCATCCAGTTCCCTCTTGTTTCCCCCATCTCCTGCTAAGTGAATAGGGAACAGACTGCAATATGAGGCACAATGACTTTGGCATGGTTCTTTAGGATGTAATATATAAAGTGTTTCACTTCCTTTTACATTGCATAAGCATGCTTGTCTATATAAGGGTAATTTAGTTCGGCCCCTTGGAGATTAGTGCTCATAAATGAGACCAGGGCCTCATTGTTGTCATCATCCTTTTGAGTCAATACTACAGCTAACGATTCGTCGGTGTTATCAGACAAATCAGTAGGTGCGGACACTAACTGATCTCCCTAGATCCACCTAGATCTAGAACAAAACACACCAGAACATGATGCTTTCCTTAAGTTTTAGATATTGAATTTATTAACTAAAGAGGGATAGGTGACATACCGTTTAAACGCCACTTCCTCTCGCC
>SNQJ01S0149447.1:18689-28969 GCA_010110895.2 Picea sitchensis | reverse complement strand
GTGTTCCACTTTTTGTGACTATACGTCACAGATCAAGTACCTGTGTGCTACTTGGTGTGGTAGTGTACCACTGGATTGTAGTTGTGTACTACTATGGATAGACACAGTTGTGTTCTAATGAATGATATTGTTCTAATTGCCTTGAAGACTATCATTAGTGTTGAAAATGATTATCAGCTAGATGGATGATCAATGGACAGAGATTTCCCAGACGGAAAATGGTTCAGGACATTTATTTTTCTAGGACATATGTCCAGATTAGAAGAATGGCTCTTGTGTCACTCTGTAGTGTGAGTGACTTATCCAACATCATGTTTAATTGCTCAGATAGAGTATGGTTTTGAGAGATGATGCAACTGATGACACTGATGGTGATGATGGTGCTCATGATCTAGTCATGAGATAGTCTATACAACTATGTTGATGCTACCGGGTGAATGGTGTGTTTGTGCTCAAGATCATTACCTGTATTACCTCCCTAGCTAGGAGAGAGTGTTAATATTATGATAGTTGCGGGAGGTATTTACCTCCACGTGTACACCTGATGAGAAAAGAATATTCCGGGAAGCAAGAAGAAACCCTAATGAGTTGGCTAATAACCCTAGAAGACAAGTCGGCTCAAGAGGATAATTGGTATTAGGTTATTAGCCTACACGAGAAGAAGTTGACCAAAAGAAATATTATATACTAGGTAAATAGACACTCAGAATGAGAAGTCAGCCCAGGTAGTTAGCCTGAACTAGTATAAATACAGGAGGCCAGTCTTCATTCTAGAAGGCATTCTTAGAATTGCAGAGCAACACTTGTGCGCACTGCAGTTGCCCAGTTTGTGCGCAAGTTTGGAGGAGAGCTGCTGTTGCAGCTAGCAGATTGCATTTGGCTTGGACTATCTCTTGGTTATGGTTTGGACTATCTGATCGGCTCTTGTTTGGTGCGCTATCCTTGGGGAAAGGTGCGCTACCCTTTGTTTGTCTATCTAGCCTAGGGTTTGCTTCCAGAGTGATTCTTTGTCAAGGTTAAGGTGCTCGGAGCGTGGCTTTGGATTATGGTTGGGTGACAATAGTGATATTGTCGATGGTAAAACGAGCACATCCATTATATTCTAACAGAGAGCATGGTTTTTCCATAAGACAATGGTCGACGAGGGAAAGATCGATAAGGGCAGAGAGGAAAAATAATCCACTAGAAGTTCATGTGGTTAAAGATGATTGGATCAAGGAAAAAGTGTTGAGAGTGGTTGTAGGGATAAAAATGTATTGGCAAGGAAACAAGGGAATGAATGCTAGGAGAGGAAGGTGATAGGCCAAAAAGAAGTGGAAGATAGAGGACACATGGATGTTTGAGATATAATGTAGGAAGCAATGGATGATTGAGATATAGCACCAAGTAGCAGTTAAAGAGATCAAAGGCCGTGAGGAAGCTATATAAGTTGTACAAATGATTGGACTAGGAGATCAATTAAAATGAAGAAGACAATGTGGACACCCAAAATGGTATTTAGGAAAAAACACTCAAACAATATCGTGGGCTACACGAGGCGATCAATTGAAATGATGCCCAACATAGTTGAAGTTCTAAAACAAAATTTCCCTTCAAATTTGATGGTTTTGACAATTTGATAAAACACATTGAACATTTTAACAAACTTTCATGATGAGCATCAATTTTTTTTTTATTGTATTTGATAACCCAAATGCCTTGTAATGAACAATTTGATTGTCAAATTCCATCCCTATTACTCAATGCCTAAAACTCTAAAGTCCTCTACTACCTTTTTGCTTTCTTTATATGGGAGCTTTGTGTGGGAAAGGTAGCAAACAGGTTTTATAGTAAGATGAAGGATTGAAAAATCACTTTTAATAACCACGCAAATCTTAAGCCCTATTTCCCTTAAGTCATTAATTAATATTCTTAAGCCAATCATTAAAATAAAATCCCAATGAATTATTAAAAAAACACCTTAATAATAGATTTACATCTATGGATTAAGTCATTGATTAAAATCCTGGAGTCACAAAGCGAACCAACATTGAATTAATAAAAAACCATAAAAAATGGAATTACATCTCTATGGATAAAGAGTGTTATTAAATTGATATCACTCCCCTTTTGAGGGGACCAACTTTTATCATGTTATATCAAAACTTAGGTCGGATTAACCTCACGCAAATAACGCCGCATTCCCATATACCTCACATACTATCCTTTTGTTCAATGGACAAACAAGCCCACTTCTGCTTTAATCCCTTTAAAAAAGATTTAAGGGTGCTTGTGCTCGTACCTTCATCAGATTCCATTTAAAAATACGAGTACCGAGTGGTTGTATTTTTATCATAGAAAAAGGGGAATAGTTTGTTATTTTTAACATATGAGTTTTCAATACTATATTATTATTGTTTTAAAATCATGTCCAATAAAATAATGTGAAAGTGAAAAAAAATGAAAAAAATAAATCTTAAAAAACCTAGAATCTAAAATAAAGTGGAAATGGTATTCAACTTTTGTTTAGTAGTTACTTGTGGGTTTTGGTTTATTTTGTAACTTTCACATAACCAAAGTACATAAACAACTTTAACTACAAAATTAGAACAATGAACAAAAATGAAGAGGGTTAATTGAGATATACACATGAAGATGAAATAAGAAGAGAGATTTGCAACCTGAAACTTAAAGCTAGATTGAACAATAGTCGAGAAAACATAGATTAAATTGTTATTAATATGTATCTTGTTTTTTTGTTTTTATGATAATAAATAATATCAATTAAAATGTAGAAAAAGTAAATGAACATTAGAAGTATGAACAAAAATAAAGGATTAATTAATTCAAGAACATGAAGTCTTTAAAAGTTTAGAATTAAAGTATGTTCAACAAAACATGGTATTTCCACATAGGAAAAAACACTTTAAGTAATCACTCACAGAACAAGATCAAAGATAAATACATCAGTGTTTTTACGTGGTTAAAACCCTCTAAGAGGGAAACAATCCACGGCCCAAACCAACATGGCCACTTGAGACAATATATTAAAGCAAAAGAAAAAATTGTACATAAGAGTTTCTAAAAATTGATTTTTAGCAAATGACCCTCCATGCTCTTTAAATAGAGATCATGCACCAATTGTGTGTTAAGCTACATATCAATCGTTGTTAGTATCAAGGAGAATACGAGTTGTCAGATCACTCTATGTGTAGAACATATCGAGACCGTTGGATTACATAACTACAAATGCATACTAAAGAAACACACTAAATGAATACACTTTTACCTAAAAACACATTAGACCTAGTAGATCTTAACTAACTCCCAAGTGTTTATATATCCTAACATCCCCCCTTAAGAATAACTTGGGATAAGATTGAAGCATTTACAAAGGTAGTAGAATAGGAGAAGGGGTTGCATTAGAGCCTATCCCCCCTTAAAGACACCTTCCTTAACTCCTAACATAGATCAAGTTTGGAAAACTTCACTTCTATAATATACTTTGTGAAAATGTCTACAACTTGATCATTTTTCGGGCAAAATAACACTTGAAGAATGCGATCATGAATGATATTTCCGATGAAGTGCATTTGTAGCTCAATGTGTTTGTTGTGCTGTTGTTGAACTGGATATTTGGAAATCTTGATGACACTATGATTGTCACATGAAAGTGGGGTCGGATGTTGCTGGAGGAATCCAAATTATGAAAGGATCTATCAAAGCCACAAGGGTTCTTGACTTGCATTTACCACTACTGAGTACTTTACTTCCGCTGAAGAAAGAGCAAGAGCCGATTGTTTTTTACAAGCCTAAGTGACATGTCTAGAATCAAGGATGAAAAAATAACTCGTAGTAGACTTTCAATCATCAGGGTCACCAACCCAATATGAATTAGTGAAACCAACCAAAAAATGAGTCCCCACTGAATTGTAATGTATCCCAAGCTAAACTGTACCTTGGATATATCGAAGTATACTTTTTGTTTCTTTTCGATGACTTTCATGGGGTGTTTGCATATGTCGGGCAACAAGACCAACAACAAAATAAATATCTGGACATATATGAGTCAAGTATAAGAGGGCACCAACTAATTGACGGTACAAAGTGGCATCGAATTTGGGAGTAGTATAGGTGGCAACAAGTTTGACTCTAGATTGGAAGGAAGATGGGGTTGATTTTCAATCTTCCTTGTGAAAGCGACGAAGAAGGTCACATGCATACTTAGATTGGGAAAGGGAAATTCCTTCCTTGGTTTACAATACTTGGGGGCCAAGAAAATAATGCAAATAACCTAAGTTTGTCATTTCAAATTTCATCTTAAGGCTAGATTTCACATGGTGTAAATGTGTAGGGTCACTACCAGTAAGGATAAGGTCATCAGCATAAAGAATAAATATTATGAGATGGATTCCTACTTTCTTGGAATAAACATTGGGATCATAATGACATCTAGAAAATTTGGTGTCAAGAAGAAACCTATCCATTTTAACATACCAACCGTGAGGAGCTTACTTAAGACTATAGCGATATTTCTTAAGGTGAGAAACAAGGTTGGAGTCATTCTGAGAATTGCCAAGAGGTTGTTCCATGTAGATTTATTCTTGTAGATCGCCATGCAAAAATGTGGATTTAACATCCATTTGATCTACCCCCCATCTATGTGAGGCAACAAGGGCTAGAATAAGGAAGATGGAATTAATTTTTGTTATTGGGGTAAAGGTTTCATTGTTGTCAATTCCTTCAGCTTAAGAGAATCCTTTGGAAATTAACCGAAGCTTATGTCTTTCAACACTTCCATTCGATGCATATTTAGTTCAATACATTGATTTACATCTTACAAGTTCTATTTCTTTCAGAAGAGGTACAAGATCCCAAGTATTGTTTTCTATTAATGAATGATATTGTTCATTCATTGCTATGTCCCAATTTGGATGGATAGAAGTTTATGCAAATGTGTTTGGATCACGAGTATCTGAAAATTGAGTCAAAAGAGAGGAGGCTTACTAGAACTGTAAATGTGCATGAAACTGATATGTAGGATCACCGACAAGATCACCAACTCCTTCTCATGTTGATCAAACCCGTCTAAGAATGGATGGTACTGGAGTAAGTTGATGTTCAGTGGACTCATTTAGAGGAAGGATAGTAGGTGGAGGTGGATTTTCATCCTCATTGTCATCATTTAAATAAGAAACTAGAATACGATCACTGGTTAAAAGGTTGGGAAGAGAAGATGGCACAAACATGGAAGATGGCTCGCAGGCCGAAGATGACACAAACGTCGAATTAGGCTTGCAGGCCAAGATATTTTCATCAAACTTGACATCTCTTCTAATGATTATTTCATTGGAATGAGGTTGAAGATGTGTGTAACCTTTGACATCTTCAAAATATCCAACAAAAGTGCACATATTACTTTTAGGTTGTAATGCTTTCCTTTTCTCATAAGGAATGTGAGGCCATGCTTCACTACCAAACACATGGAAGTGGATTACATTTGGTTTAATTTTACTCCATTCTTATTCCGGTGTTATATTTTTGAAGCCTTTGTGGCAATGCGATTTACTATGTAATTTGCACAATTAATTGCTTCCACCCAATAATAGAGACTTAATCCTTTATATTGGATCATACAATTTGTTGTTTCCTTTAATGTGTGATTCTTTCTCTTAGCAACACCATTTTTCTTTGGTGTATATGAAATAGTACGTTGCATTTGAATTCCTTATGCAATGTGACACATTGTGAATTTGTTGTTGACATATTTGCCGCCATTATCTGTTCTTAACCTTAGTGGTTTATGTTCATATTGTTTTTCTACAAGGGCCTTGTAGACCAAAAACATGTCAAAAACTTCACGTTTAAGTTTAAATAAGAAACAAATCCAAGTTCATTTGGAGAAGTCATCAATGAAAGTTAAGAAGTACTTGAACCTAGAGAAAGAAGGAGAAAGAAGTGAACCACACAATTCACTATGAACAAGCTACAAGGGTCGGATGTTGCTACAGGAATCCAAACTATGAAAGGATCTGTCAAAACCACAAGGCTTCTTGACTTGCATTTAACACTACTCAACACTCTACTTTTGCTGAAGAAAGATCAAGAGCTTGTTGTTTTTTACAATCCCAAGTGACAGGTCCAAAACCAAGGATGAAAACATAACTCGTAGTAGAATTTCAATCATCAGGGTCACCAACCCATTCTGAATTAGTGAAACCAACCAACAAATGAGTCTCCATTGAATTGTGATGTATCCCAAACTAAAATGTACCTTGGATATACCAAAGTATCCTTTTTGTTTCTTTTCGATGACTTTCATGGGGTGTTTCATATGCGGGCAATAAGACCAACAACAAAAGAAATTTTTGGACAGATATGAGTCAAATATAAGAGGCCACCAACTAATTGATGGTACAATGTGGCATCGAATTTGGGTGTATTATAGGTGGAAACAAGTTTGACTCTAGATTGGAAGGGAGATGGGGTTGGTTTTCAATCTTCATTGTGAAAGCGACAAAGAAGGTTACATGCATACTTAGATTGGGAAAGGAAAATTCTTTCCTTGGTTTGAAATACTTGGAGGCCAAGAAAATATTGCAAATAACCCGAGTCTGTCATTTCAAATTGCTTCTTAAGGCTAGATTTCACATGGTGTAAATGTGTAGGGTCACTGACAGTGAGGATAAGGTCATCAACATAAAGAATAAATATTATGAGATGACTTCCTACTTTCTTGGCATAGACATTGATATTAGAATGACATCTACAAAATTCAGTGTCAAGAAGAAAGCTATCCATTTTAACATACCAAGCCTGAGGAGCTTACTTAAGACCATAGCAAGATTTATTAAGGTGACAAACAAGGTTGGAGTCATTTTGAGAATTTCCAAGAAGTTGTTCCATGTAGATTTATTCTTGTAGATCACCATTCAAAAAGGTGTATTTAACATCCATTTGATCTACCTCCCATCTATGTGAGCCAACAAGGGCTAGAATAAGGCAAATGGAATTAATTTTGGTTATGGGGGCAAAGGTTTCATTGTAGTCAATTCCTTCAACTTGAGAGAATCCTTTGGAAATTAACCGAAGCTTATGTCTTTCAACACTTCCATATGATGCATATTTAGTTCGATACATTAATTTACATTAGACAAGTTTTATTCCTTTCATAAGAGGTACAAGATCCCAAGTATTGTTTGCTATTAATGAATGATATTCTTCATTCATTTCTATGTCCCAATCTGGATGGCTAGAAGTTTTTGCAAATGTTTTTGGATCGAGAGTCTATGAAAATTGAGTCAAAAGAGAGGAGGCTTAGTAGAACTGTAAATGTGCATGACACTAATATGTAGGATCACCGACAATATCACAAGATCCTTCTCGTGTTGAACATACCCATCTAAGAAGCGATGATGCTGGAGTAGGTTCATGTTCAATGGAATCATTTAGAGGAAGGTGAGAAGGTGGAGGTGGATTTTCATCATTTAAAGAAGAAACTAGAATATGATCACTGGCTGCAAATTTGGGAAGATAAGATGACACAGACATGGAAGATGGCTTGCAGGTCGAATATGATACAAATGTCGAATTAGGCTTGCAGGCCAAGATATTTTCATCAAATTTAACATCTCTTCTAATAATTATTTCATATGAATGAGGTTGAAGACGTCTGTAACCTTTGACATCTTCAAAATATCCAACAAAAGTGCATTTCTTACTTTTAGGCTGTAATGCTTTCCTTTTCTCATCAGGAATGTGAGGCCATGCTTCACTGCCAAAAACACGTAAGTGGCTTACATTTGGTTTAATTTTACTCCATTCTTATTCCAATGTTATATTTTTTAAAGCTTTGTGGCAGTGCAATTTACTATGTAATTTGCACAATTAATGGCTTCCACCCAATAATAAAGACTTAATTTTTTATATTGGATCATACAATTTGTCGTTTCCTTGAATGTGTGATTCTTTCTCTTAGCAACACCATTTTGCTGTGGTGTATATGGAATAGTACGTTGCATTTGAATTCCTTGTTTAATGTGACACATTGTGAATTTGTTGTTAACATATTTTCCTCGATTATCTGTTCTTAACCTCAATGGTTGATGTACACATTATTTTTCTACAAAGGCCTTGTAGACCAAAAACATGCCAAAAACTTCACTTTTAAGTTTAAATAAGAAATAAATCCAAGTGCGTTTTGAGAAGTCATCAATAAAAGTTAAGAAGTACTTGAACCTAGAGAAAGAAGGAGAAATAAGCGGACCACACAATTCACTATGAACAAGTTGCAAGGGTGCGGAGGCATGCCAAGAGGCACACTTGCCAAAACTATTCGAATGATGTTTGCGGAGAATACAATCGACACAAACACCATATTTGCAAGAAACAAGAGGAATACGAGTGACCATATTTTTATTACATAGTTGTTTCTTCGTATGCTTGGTTTTAGATGACCAAATCGCTCATGTCAAAAGTTTTCTCAGGTCATTGTTATGAGCAATAGAAACTGATGGAAAAGATGATGACCTAAAGTTGCCAAATTTGCACAAGTTGGTAATATCATCAACAATTACAGTGGCTAGCACATGCTTAGGATATTTTAAATCCTTGATTACAACTTGATAAGGTGAAAAGTTTATTGTTTTACCTTCACTTGATCGAGTGATTTGATATACTAATAGAAGGTTGTGAAAAACACTTAAAACACATAAGACATCGTTGAAGTGACCATTATCTACTTGAAATGTTCCAAACCCTACAACACTGAGAGATCTATAATCACCAACAAATATTTGTTTGGTATTACATTAATTTAGAACATAAAAATGGTTTGATCCTTAGCCATATGATAAGCTGCTCTAGAATCAATAAGACACTCATCAAAAGAAGTAGAAGTTGCATTGAAGGAGATACCAGAAGCAGAAAGTGCATGTCCATGAGAAGAAGAGTTAGAAGAAGAAGAATCAAGATTGATGTTGTGCTTCTTTATCACTGCTTCTAAGAATTCCATCTTTTTAACGTTTAAACTCTAGATGACCATCTTGCCACAAAAATTGCAATGCTTTCCTGTCTTCTTATGTTTTGATTTTGGTGTTTTGTCACCATTGAGAGTAGAAGCTGGCTAAGATGGTTTGGAACCCTTGTTTTGACTGTTGTTGCTTCCTTGTATGCTTGGTTTTATCTTTATGTTAGATCACTAATGTTCTCTTGGATGTACCTGTAGCACTGATCACTCTATGATGCAAGAGCTTATCTTTCTCTCTAATTAGAGAATCACAAAAAGAATCAAGAGAGGGTTTTGTGTATGAAACCCCTAGAGCTTCTCTGGTGGCATAAAAAGTAGATACACACATAGAATATGCAATACCAAGCTTAGTGAGAATAACATATAAACATTGATGATCCTACATGTCTATTTTACATTATTTAAATGAAAGTCTAAATGTATTGAACTTAGATAAATAGTCTTCAATGCAAAGGAAATCATTAGGAATTGAAGGCATAATCCGATTTTCAAGTTGGTGGAATCGAATCACATTGTGTTTACCCAAAACCTTATTCAACTTATCCCAAGCTTCATCCGGGTCATGAATTTCTTGAATATGTAATTGTAAATCAGAAGAGGTGGACATTCCAATTAATCCACATGTTTTGTCATTTTTATTATCCTATTTGGATTTCTTTTTGGCATTTGTGAGGGATCGTTCTTTTCCCAAGGTAATTCGATATTTTTCGTTACTTCATAGTACATCCTCAATATGGGATTTCCATGAAAAATAGTTGGTATTGATAATCAAAAGATCACTTGGAGTAGCCATATTAAAATATGCAGGTAATATGGATTTAAAATTTTAAACTCATTGTCTAGATGGAAAGCTCTAAAAAATAGAGAGTTTGAAAAAAACAACATTGAAAATGGACTTCAAATGTGAAAGTTATGCCATTTTCAAAGAAGGCATAAAATGTAACCAAAGTGCCAAGTGATAGGTAGAAGTTGGCACACACGGTGATAGATGTTTTTTTTCAAAAAATAACTTTAAAAAAGGTATGACTTGAACTCAAGTCCTCTTATAAATTAAGTAACTTTCAACCAAGTGAGATAATACTTAATATATAACAAATTTGATGGAGGAGGAGGTTTTATTTGCCTCAAAGTGTGTTCTTTCCCCAAAACCCTTTGTTTTTTCCTGCAAAAAAACTTCAATACGATTGCACACAAAAACAAGTGAAATTTGATTTTTTTTTCCGAATCTCAACAATAATGGGGTTAGATCTCGGTTAACTTACCCAAAAAATGC
>SNQJ01S0149447.1:0-12420 GCA_010110895.2 Picea sitchensis | reverse complement strand
ACACCATGTGAAATATAGCCTTAAGATGAAATTTGAAATGACAAACTTAGGTTATTTGCATTATTTTCTTGGCCTCCAAGTATTGTAAACCAAGGAAGGAATTTCCCTTTCCCAATCTAAGTATGCATGTGACCTTCTTCGTCACTTTCACAAAGAAAATTCAAAATCAACCCCATCTTCCTTCCAATCTAGAGTCAAACTTGTTGCCACCTATACTACTCCCAAATTCGATGCCACTTTGTACCGTCAATTAGTTGGTGCCCTCTTATACTTGACTCATATATGTCCAGATATTTATTTTGTTGTTGGTCTTGTTGCCCGACATATGCAAACACCCCATGAAAGTCATCTAAAAGAAACAAAAAGGATACTTCGGTATATCTAAGGTACATTTTAGTTTGGGATACATTACAATTCAGTGGGGACTCATTTTTTGGTTGGTTTCACTAATTCAGATTGGGTTGGTGACCATGATGATTGAAAGTCTACTACGAGTTATTTTTTCATCCTTGATTCTAGACATGTCACTTAGGCTTGTAAAAAACAATAGGTTCTTTCTCTTTCTTCAGTGGAAGTAAAGTACTCAGTAGTGGTAAATTCAAGTAAAGAACCCTTGTGGCTTTGATAGATCCTTTGATAGTTTGGATTCCTCCAGCAACATCCAACCCCACTTTCGTGTGACAATCATAGTGTCATCAAGATTTCCAAATATCCAGTTCAACAACAGCACATCAAACACATTGAGCTACAAATGCACTTCATCAGAGATATCATTCATGATCGCATTCTTCAATTTTTATTTTGCCCGAAAAATGATCAAGTTGCAGACATTTTCGCAAAGTATCTTATAGAAGTGAAGTTTTCCAAACTTGATCTATGTTAGGAGTTAAGGAAGGTGTTTGTAAGGGGGGATAGGCTCTAATGCAACCCCTTCTCCTATTCTACTACCTTTGTAAATGCTTCAATCTTATCCCAAGTTATTCTTAAGGGGGGGTGTTAGGATATTTAAACACTTGGGAGTTAGTTAAGATCTACTAGGTCTAATGTGTTTTTAGGTAAAAGTGTATTTATTTAGTGTGTTTCTTTAGTATGCATTTGTAGTTATGTAATCCAACGGTCTTGATATGTTCTACACATAGAGTGATCTGACAACTCGTATTCTCCTTGATACTAACAACGATTGATATGTGGCTTAACACACAATTGGTGGTTTTTTTATTAATTCATTGTTGGTTCGCTTTGTGACTCCAGGATTTTAATCAATGACTTAATCCATAGATGTACATCTATTATTAAGGTGTTTTTTTAATAATTCATTGGGATTTTATTTTAGTGAATGGCTTAAGAATATTAATTAATGACTTAATGGAAACAGGGCTTAGGATTTGTGTGGTTATTAATAGTGATTTTTCAATTCTTCATCTTACTATAAAACCTTTTTGCTACCTTTCCCACACAAAGCTCCCATATAAAGAAAGCAAAAAGGTAGTAGAGGACTTTAGAGTTTTAGGCATTGAGTAATAGGGATGGAATTTGATGATCAAATTGTTCATTTCAAGGCATTTGGGTTATCAAATACATTAAAAAAATTCTTGATGCTCATCATGAAAGTTTGTTAAAATGTCCAATGTGTTTTATCAAATTATCAAAACCATCAAATTTGAAGGGAAATTTTTTTTTCAAACTTCAAATATGTTGGGCATCATTCCAATTGATCGCCTCATGTAGCCCACAATACTATTTGAGTGTTTTTTCCTAAATACCATTTTGGGCGTCCACATTGTCTTCTTCATTTTAATTGTTCTCCTAGTCTAATTATTTGTACAACTTATATAGCTTCCTCACGGCCTTTGATCTCTTTAACTGCTTCTTGGTGCTATATCTCAATCATCCATTGCTTCCTACATTATATCTCAAACATCCATGTGTCCTCTATCTTCCACTTCTTCTTGGCCTATCACCTTCCTCTCCTAGCATCCATTCCCTTGTTTCCTTCCTGATACATTGTTATCCCTACAACCACTCTCAACACTTTTTCCTTGATCCAATCATCTTTAACCACATGAACTTCTAGTGGATTATTTTTCCTCTCTGCCTCTATCAATCTTTCCCTTATCAACCATTGTCTTATGGAAAAACCTTACTCTCTGTTAGAATATAATGGATGTGCTCGTTTTACCATCGACAATATCACTATTGTCACCCAACCATAAGCCAAAGCCACCCTCCGAGCACCTTAACCTTGACAGAGAATCACTCTGGAAGCAAACCCTAGGCTAGATAGACAAACAAAGGGTAGTGCATCTTTCCCCAAGGATAGCACACCAAACAAGAGCCGATCAGATAGTCCAAACCATAACCAAGAGATAGTCCAAGCCAAAACACAATCTGCTAGCTGCAGCAGCTGCAACGGCAACTCTCCTCCAAACTTGCGCACAAAATGGGCAACTGCAGTGCGCACAAGTGTTGCTCTGTAATTCTAAGAATGCATGCTCGAATGAAGACTGGCCTCCTGTATTTATACTAATTCTGGCTAACTGCCTGGGCCGACTTCCCATTATGGGTGTCTGTTTACCTAGTATATAATATTTATTTTGGCTGACTTCTTCTCTTGTAGGCTAATAACCTAATACCAATTATCCTCTTGAGCCAACTTGTCTTTTAGGGTTATTAGCCAACTCATTAGGGTTTCTTCTTGCTTCTCGAAATATTCTTTTCTCATCGGGTTTACACGTGGAGGTAAATACCTCCCACAGGTACCATAATATTAACACTCCCTCCTAGCTAGGGAGGTAATACAGGTAATGATCTTGAGCACAAACATACCATTCACCCGATAGCATCAACATAGTTGTATAGACTATCTCATGACTAAATCATGAGCACCATCATCACTATCAGTGTCATCAGCTGCATCATCTCTTGAAACCATACTCTATCTGAGTAATTAAAGATGATGTTGGATAAGTCACTCACACCACAGAGTGACACAAGAGCCATTCTTCTAATCTGGACATATGTCCTAGAAAAATAAATGTCCTGAACCATTTTCCTTCTGGGAAATCTTTGTCCATTAATCATCCATCTAGCTAATAATCATTTTCAACACTGATGATAGTCTTCAAGGCATCGGAACAATATCATTTATTAGAACACAACTGTGTCTATCCATAGTAGTACACAACTGCAATCCAGTGGTACAGTACCACACCAAGTAGCACACAGGTACTTGATCAGTGATGTATAGTCACAAAAAGTGAAACACATCCACCACAGTAGTATACATCTACTATCTAGAGACATATAGTATTCATAACAATCATCTGATATCAACCTTCACAGAAACAATGTTATGATATAAACTAAATCATCTAGGCCATTCTTCCACTCACATCTGTGAGATCTTGGAAGAGCATCTGCCCTCAAAAGGTAAAACATCAATGATGAGCTATCTGGACTGATCTTCTCAAGCAAGGAAGAATAAGTGTCCTAATTTCTGAGCCTGGACCATTCCCCACCCTAGGCCATTCCTCCGACACTAGACAAAGTGTAACCTAGAGAGAATGAATTTTCCCTAAGGAATGTATGTCCCTGATTGTTGAACCTGGACCATTCCCCACCCTGGGCCATTCCTCCAGCACTAAACAAAGTCCAACTTGGAGAGAATGAATCTTCCCTAAGGAATGACTGTCCGAACCATTTCCTAAGGAAATGATTGTCCTGAACCAACCTCAAAAATGGACCATTCTCCATGTTAACCACAATGGGAAATCGTTGTTCGACGAGGCGGGCCAGTCTTCTTATGTAACCCTCAAGAAGAGAGACTTCCCTAGACCATTCCCCATGTTAACCACAATGGGAAATCGATGTCTATGGTACATCAACAATCCATTGAACCATTTTCATTATGAAAATGACCGTTCGATCTGGACCATTTTCCAAACTGGAAAATGCTTGTCCATCAGAAATCTCAAACCACTTTCCGAATCTGGAAAGGAATTGCTCATCCTGGACCATTTTTTGAACTGAAAAATGGTTGTCCATCAATCAATAACACATCAATGCTCCCTCCCAACCTGGGAGTCATCTCTTCCTTGTTCAATAAGGAAGTCGTCTCCATGAGCTCCATCTTGAGTACGCTAACTCTTTCATCTTGGACATAAGCTTTACCAAAATGTTTGTTTATCTGCTCATCTGTGGAGATATATATTGGAGAACCACTTTCTCCTTTCTGGACTTCATCACGGAGAATGTAATGCTTGATCTCAAATGTACTTTGGTCTGGAACACTGGTTTTCTCTGAAGGCTTCATATAGCTCTAATCAATAAAGTATATCATTGTTGGATTCCTCTTTGGTTCCTGCTAGCTCACAACATCATGGCAAGGGTCAAACTGGAACATATCCATGTGGCACTTCTTCTGTCATCATGAGATCTTTGTCATGGATTGGCAATCCATCATCCTGGTCTTCTAAGTAATCATTCTCAATGTAAGTCAAATGTGCGACAGAGGATGTGAAGTGGTGTTCACTTCCAAGGATTGCAAGATAAAGTCTGTAAACTCGGGACAAGTGGTGGCTAAAGGCATAAGGACGAATAATAATGCACATGTGCTAAAAGAAGATAGAGAATAATTTCATCAAAGCAAACATGATGAAAGTTTGTTGTGGCATAGGAGACTTGGACATCTAAACTTTGATCACTTAATCAAGCTCAAAAATCTAGAGGAAGTAAAATATCTTCCAAGAATATCAAAACCACAAAGTTTTGTGTGTAAACATTTCCAAGTAGGAAAGCTAACCAGGACACAGTTTAAATCCAAGAGCTCTACTTCAACAGAGAAACCACTCCAATTAGTTCATATGGATTTATGCGGACCATCAAGATAGGAAGGCACGGGGAAGGAAAGTTATTTTATGTTGATCATTGACGATTACTCCAGACTTACTTGGGTTGTTTTTCCCAAAGAAAAAGCTGAAGCATTTGAGAAATTTAAAATATTTAAGGCTTTAACTCATAATCAAACAGGCAAGAGGTTAAAGGAAGTAAGATCAGACAGAGGAGGAGAATTTATGTCAAGTGATTTTAAGGAATTATGTGATAAACATGGGATCAAGAGAGAATACACAATCCCAGGAAGTCCACAGCAAAATGGAGTAGTTGAGAGGCAAAATAGAACAGTGCATCAAATGGCCAGGTCAATGATGAATGAGAAGAACATTGGTCAAACCTACTGGGTAGAAGCAATACACACAACATTCCATGTTCTTAACAAATCCCACCTCAGACCACACAATGACAAGACACCTTATGAATTACTCATAATCAAACAGGCAAGAGGTTAAAAGGGAAGTAAGATCGGCTGTAGGAGGAGAATTATGTCAAGTGATTTTAAGGAATTATGATAAACATGGATCAAGAGAGAATACACAACTCTAGGAAGTCCATGTTAAAATGGAGTAGTTGAGAGGCAAATAGAATGCTGCATCAAAATGGTCAGTCAATGATGAATGAGAAGAACATTGGTCAAACCCCATCCTGGTAGAAGCAATTACAATAAATACCCCATGTTCAAATAAATCTCACCTTAGAACACACAATGACAAGACACCTTATGAATTGTGGTATGGAATACCTACTAATCAAACACTTCAAAAGTCTTTGGAGTAAGTGCTACATAAAGAATAATAATGAGAACCTTGGCAAAAATTATTACGTATTGGATGAAGGCATCTTCTTAGGGTGCATGCTACAACAGTAAAGGATACATATGCTGCAATAAGAGGTTGCATAAATTGATTTATTGTATTGACATAAAAGTTGATGAAGGAGTCCCACAAGAGAGGTGAGAAATATCGAATCAACAATGAGGACATAGATGAAGCTGGTGTTGAATAGGTCCACAAGAATTCAGGAAAAACAAGACCTCGAATGATGAAGATGCAAATACCGTGCAAACTCTCAAAATCAATAGACAACATCAAATTCTTCCTCCAAAACTACTCAAAAGAATCATCCCTAAGCCTAGATAATTGGTGAGAAGGAAAAGGTGTACAAACCAAGGATAATCAAAAAACACCAAGTAATCACATATAGCCTTCATATCCATGGTGGAACCCAAGGAATTCAATGTAGCTAGTGAAGATGAAAATTGGTTAAAATCAACGAATGAGGAACCGACGATTTGAGAAGAATAATACTTGGGAGCTTCTATAAGTTCCTAGACATGAAGATAAGAATATAATTGGTCTAAAATGGGTGTTTAAGAATAAAATAAAAGAACAAGGACAAATTGTTAAGAACAAATCCATATTGGTCTATAAAGGGTATGCATGTTGAAGGACAAATTTTGATGAAACTTCTTTGCACCAATGGCAAGATTGATAGCCATCAGAATGGTTCTGGCCTCTGCATGTCATAAGTAAGAACTTTAAATTATATCATATGGATGTTAAGTCATCTTTCTTGATGGAGAACCAGGAAGAAGAAGTATACATGTATAACCCGGCGATTTTCAATCGACCGATAATCCCTAACCATGTATGCAAGTTGAAAAAGGCGCTATATGGACTAAAACCGTGCACCACGCATTGGTATCATAGACTAGACAAATTCATAGGACAAAGGGTTCAAGAAAGGTATTGTTGATGACAATCTCTATAAAAACTAAGGTGATGATTTATTAGTTGTTGTGGTTTATGTAGATGACATTATCTTTGATGCACTAATGATCTTTTAGTTCAGTGGTTTGCTAATTCAATGCGCATCTGAGTTTGAAACGTCCATGATAGGAGAACTCAGCTTCATATTTTCTTGGCTTACAAATCAATCGTAGGCCCCAGGATATTTATCTCAAGAAAAGTATTTGAAAGAGATGTTGAATAAGTTTCATATGGAATATTCCTCTCTAGTTGGTAAACCTATGGTTGTTGTTTGCAAGCTCAGTAAAGATTATGTTTCACTTGATGTTGATCAAAGCTTATATTGATCAATGATAGGAAGTTTTATGTACATCACAACATCACGCCCAGACATAATGCGTGCTGTAGGAATGGTAAAGTCATTATCGCACTACTCCAAAAACAAAAATCATTTAGCTGTCAAGAGGATATTCAACATTTGCTGGTACAATGACTTATGGTCTTTGGTATCCTAGAAATCAGAACCATAATTAACTCTTCATATTCAAATGTTGATTGGGAAACCGCTTTGAATGAGAGAAAGAGCACCCGGAGGTGCATTCTTCTTAGGTGATCTGTTAGTAAAGATGTTGTAACAACATCCCCAAGACCCAACGATGGGAAATGCTACCAACACCTATGACTTTAACTTCTATCCTTTTTAGCTCTGATGCCATAATGTAACGCTCGGGCTATCAACCTCATTGTCGGGCAATGCTACTATGCATAAACATTCTCATATTTATGTAGTATACATTTCTAAATGAAGTTAAATGGATTAACATAGTAAACATACAATTACTACTAACATGTACTAATAGAATCAATAGTAAACATCATCGCAATGGAATACATGATAATATTGTAAGCATCACAGACTTGCATCACATATAAATTAAGTAAAACATTAATAATTATCTTTGAAACTGTAGCAACTCCACCCAACCACATATAGACCTTCCACGAACATCCCAAAATTTCTTTAGACCCTACCTTCACGCCAATAAAGTGGATCACCCCCAAGTTGGGACTCAAGCTCCACCCAAGGTAAGGGGAATCAGACTAGTCGAGGTTACGGGAATATTACATAGAACAATTGGAAGGATTCTCCCCAGAGCCTTCTTACGCATGCGACTCACTCTTAATTCCCCATTCCCCACATGCATGTTCCACCCGGAGTATACACCTTCACAAGCATAGTCCATCGACAGTTCACCCTTCCGCCTCAAAGAATGTGCCCGATCAGGAAGTCTTAGAGATCCTGAATGGGTGCCGACTCTCTCTCCTCGAGAAAACCACTTCCTCGGAAAGCGTAATTTCCTCACCCTCGAAGAGTCACCGAGAACCTCGATATCCACTTTATCCATTATCCAATTAGAGGAATAATCATAATTATTGATTGAGAATGACGAGATTAACACTTAGAACATAACAACTGGATTTAATTGATTTAGTGTCCTCATCATGGCTCAAGTCTTGCCAATTGAATGCGCATGTCGGCCACTACGTCGCTTCCATGAAGCTGCATGCTTCCATTAGCATGCATTCCCTTTTGCACAAGTTCCTTTTCAAATAACTTAGGATAAAGACACATACATTTCACAGGATTTGGAATAACAAATTATTATTCCTAAGGACTTAAGCCCCCAAGATTACCCCTAGGCTCAACACTTCTAGCCTCTTCCAACCTTTTAGCCCCTTTTCCCTTACCCACCTTGTGGAAGCTTAGTCCCCCATCACTCTTCTTCGTGGTCTGGCCTCAAGATGCAACGGTGTTTATACTTTATTAATGTTCTCGCATATTTGTACGCAGAGCGCAAGTGTGCGCTAGGGTTGAGGGAAAAATTTTCCAAAGCTCAGGAGAGATAGCATTCGCAGATGCGCAGACGCATCGGTGATCCCATACACTGCCTCGAAGGATCAAAGGCTGAGAACTTTGACACTTAGAAATTATTCCAAGTCGGAGGATGTAGCTCGAGGAGGAGGAGCGATAGTGGCCATTGATCACCAATCCAATACCCGATGGTCATCGCATCGAGTCTACATGTGAGGAGCCAGCATGTGATGAGAGCGCCAGAGGAGGAGACGTAAATCGCATCGATCGAGTAATAGCGACTAGCAACCGTTGGATCCGCCGACACGTGAGAGATCATCATTTCACCGACTCAGCGAAGCTAGAAAGGCCAAAGGTGAGAGTTATAGGAACTTGCGATATGTGAAGTCGCGAATGATCTTAGGTCATCGAATCACCAAGGATCTAGACCATTGATCTTATATGAAGTCCGAAGTTCGCTAAGAGGATTCACCATCGATCGAGGGATTAATCTAGGCCATCGCATCCAGGAGTAGTTAACATGTGCGCTTCATCGGTGAGGAGATCCACACGCTAGCGGACCGTGGTCACATAGGAGCCTCAGAAAACTCGAATGTAGAAGGTGATCAAGGACCATTGAGTCACAGAAATCTCATACCATTGACTTGGAGGTGATTGGAAGTCGGAGTTCAAGAATTGAAGAAGGGAGGTGCTCTTAACCTCCTCGACATCAAGGAAGGTAAAACGCCAAAATGTTGGCCCTGCGGGTCATAGCCATGGTCACATCGACAAAGGAGCTAGAATGTTGCTAGGCTCCACCCAGAGTTTCTCAAGTTGGGAGTTTCGAGGCAATTCACGCTAGAAATCGCAAATGCGAATCACGATTTGATCAGCCACATCAAAGGGAAAGACCCGGACCGCTGATCCAATATGGAGTATTTCGAATATCGAAGTTAAAAACGAGGCACTTACCGACACCAAACGTGAAATCGTGAAACGTTTGTTGATAGGCATCAGGTCACCAATGTGATCACATGAAAGGAAGGGGCTTAGGCAGAAAACCAAATACCACTGCGGTAGTTTCCTCTTTCTCGTGAAAGGAAAAATGTCAAAGGGATGAGGACCAAGGTTCTCTCAGCACTTCCCTAGAGACTGACCGATTGTAACTACAAATCGCATTGATTACATCTACCGAGAATCAAGAATCTCGTGGTGATCGCCGGAGGAGTTTTAATGAGTCTTGAGGTAACTGCTAGTAGTATGAAGATTAATTATAGAGACAATTGATAGATGGAAAAGCATCAAAGACTGTAACTACAACAGAGAGAGGATAATCTTGACCGCGGACAGAAGACTTAAGAGTCGTGACCGCTAGAGAAGGTAGAGAATCTCAAGATAAGCCACCGATGATGAACAGACTCAGTATAACACCAAAGAAGATGATGAGTTTGGATGAAGGATCCGCGGCAGGACTTGCATTATAAATACACGTAGAAAGAGAAGAGAAGGTTACGTGGAGAGTTATTCATGCGGGTAAAAGCAAGTTGTGTGCAACAGCTAAAATACGTAAGAGGCGTATTTTTAGAAAAAAAAATGCATATTTGGAGAGTGAAGAGAACTGAGGTGCGCAAAGTGGCATGCCAAAAGAACGTGAAAAGTACGCTGGTATTAACGAGAGAGACATTGATGTGCAAAGCAAGAGCAAAGGAAGGCAATCGTGCTGATGACCGTAAGCCATAGGATAATGTTGTATCAATCGCGGATACAGCTTGTAGAAAGAAAAGATATATACTTCGTGGTGGTGCTGGAGGTGCTAGGGAGGATTGGTGTCCCCGTGAGTTTCAAGTGCTTGAACAAAGGGAGTTGGATCTTCCATCCGGGTTGCGTTTCTAAAACCAGGGGTGGTTGGTGGTGCAAGGGAGAAAAGTTTTTCTCTGCTATATAGGTTGGTGCCTATAACCGGAAGTTGGTGCTTCTCTCCATCCAGAGTGTGTCGGAACACTAAGGAGTTGGTGGCCTTCTAGTGGGTTCTAGAGAAACCGAGAGTTGGTGCTCTCACAGTTGTTGCTTGTAAAACATGGGTTGTTCTCAAGAGGAGTTGGAGCTCATAACGATAATGTACGTAAAATAAAGATTACTTATCATATCAAGAAGAAGAGGTTTTTCCTTTATGGGTTTCCTTAGGGAATATCTGTCTCAGGATTCATGTGTGATTGATGTTGAATATCTCCGTTGCTTACATTGCCCCATTATTGCGACTGCCATTGAGTGTTTTGAAAGAGTTTAAAATATATAATTGTTTAAGACTCCAGAATAACCGATTCACCACCAAGCTCTCCTCGCCTGTCCAACATTACGTAAGTTACAATATCACCATTTTGAATATTTCTCGGTACTTCATTCAAAAAGACAACAAGGATTAGTACAATCAAACTTGAAGGGAAAAGAAAAGAGAAGGATGCGCTATTTGGGAAGATGTTGAAAGTGTAAGGTTTAACAATTAAGATTAGAAAACAATTTCATTAATTTTCTTGAGTTAATTGAATTTGCACTTGTTTATGTTACATGAACAATCCTAATATTCAAATCTCCAATAGAAAACCATTTAAATATCCATTTTGAGAGTATAAATCTTGCAACCTTGACAAAAGATGATTCTTATAATCTTATTATTAATAATGTAAAGGATGGAGAGACTCTTAGTAGTTTATCTATGATAATAATGTTGTGGTTAGAAAGCTAACATATGAGGGAAAAATGATTTGAAAGGAAAACATGGTTAACATTTATCAAAACCACAAGTATTACCCACTATCTTAAAGATACATTTTCAAATGAAGGAGATTAGATTTTGGATTTGTTCTCCTGTTCAAGTAAGAATTATGATCTAATATTTAAATGAAATCATACTTCAATCTTATATTATTTTAATTTATGTCTTTTTACAAAAAGATTTAACTTCATTATTTATTTTGTGTTTGGTGATTAGGTACAACATTAGCTGTTAGCTTTACATAAAGGAAGAAATTGCATAGCAAATTGAAAGTGACCCAATGCAAGCAGTAGTTTTATTCAACAAAGAATTAATGGTATTCCAACTCTTCCAAATGAAATACAAGAAGTCGGTTTGAAGAAAGAAGATATTAAAGGAATCATAGGTGGAAAAAATAATATCAGCAAACCTCAAGTACCATTAGAAGGAATGATTGGAAAGAATCAATTTGGAGAACTTGCCGATATCAAAGACCCAATGGAAGAACAAAATGAAACAATGGAAGCACAAAATGATGTTGAAGAAGATGATAGTGTGTCTATTAAGAATGATGAATTTGGGATATATGATATTGTTGATTAGTTTTAAGATTCTCTTGAAGACGATGCTCAATTTTACAAGTTTTTGATGAGTTATAACTAGAATGTTTTGACTTTCAGATTTTAAAATAAGATGTATTTAATGTTGTTTTATGATAAATCTTTTTATTGTTTTCTTTTTCCTTTTATTTGTATTCTATAGAAAATTTTATTAAATGTTGTTATTTTTTTACTTTTTTTTCCATGAAAAAAAGTGCTCTTTATATTCATAAGGATATAAAATTTTACAAACCTGTCTTCTCTAACAGCCGCATAACACGGAGGATCTGCACAAAAATTTTACAAATCTGTCTTCTCTAACAGCCGCATAACACGGAGGATCTGCACAAAACTTAGATCAATCCAGCAACCCCTACAATCAAGTCAAAGCTAAACCAAATCAACAAAGCACCACAATCAGATGATGCACCAAATCAAATCCTGATCTTGTAGGCAAGTCCTGCAATGCCATCCTCCCAAACAGTAAAACAAATTTGGCTCGATGGTTGGTGCAGAGATTTTTTAGAGAGGGAGTCTGCCTCGCTGTTTTCCTCTCTAAAAATGTGCTGGAAAGTG
>SNQJ01S0149446.1:10576-23471 GCA_010110895.2 Picea sitchensis | reverse complement strand
GTAAGATTAGCCCAAGTTTCTTCATTTAAAAATAAATTTCCATCCTTAAAATCATTCCTACAAGTCAATCTTTTACTGCTTTTCTCTGCTGCTTTGAATGTGCTTCTTTATGCTTTTTTGGTCTTTGAGAATATATGGAGTCTTTAATTCAAATTGCATGAAAGATGACTTGACTACGACTTTGCATGATCACTACAAAATCAACTAAGTGATTTTGACTGAGTATCAACTTATGTCAATGAGGAACCAAACTCGTTAGCTGAAGACTGAATTACATTACATATGTGGAGGGGATCACGTGCCTCTGAAAGATGCGCATTTAACCCCCTCCCCCCCTCCTTCCATTTAACTGACTTAATTGAATCAATTGTACATGTTGACTCAATTAAGTTAGTTGACAACATTTATTTTTTTTACTTTTGTGACTACAAACTCAACTATGATCCTTCATGTATCTTTTTTTTATACAATAAGACTCTTTCTTGAAATCAAAATACAACAAGACCTATAGCACGTGATAAATTCTCAACATATACACATGTAAGAAAACCAAATGGAAATTACGAATAAAGCAATTCCTCTCACTTCCACTATAGATGTCTTTGAATCATTGCAAATAATTGAAATGGGTTCTCTTAGATGAAAAACGAGCTTCATTTATTTAATTTGGTTGTTCCCTCTTCTGGAACATCAACTTGTGTAGTGGTTGTTGCATTAAACCCTAGTGAGGAGGAATATGTCGAATTTGTAACATAGATGATTTTAGGGGCTAAATTTTGCTCATGGGCTAATTTTCCATGGTTTTTCCCCAAAAAAGATTTGCTATTCTAAAAATGATTCACCCAAATTCTATAGGATAAAATTATTTTACCTTAAAAATCGCCAAAATTTTATACAAACCATATAAAATCCTTATAAATTTGAATGCTTTTACAAAAATATCGCAAATATTTTATAGTTGGCATATGAAGGATTTGTAAGATTCGCCAAAGTTTCTACAATTTAAAATAAATTTCCATCCTTAAAATCATCCTTGATTTGTAATCGTACAATAATTATTGTATTATTCAATGTATCGGCCCTCACATGTTCAAAGTTATGGGGGTGTCTTTCTTCTTGTTCTTCAGTTAGAATATACAAAGAACACCAAAAACACGCACCAAGAACACCAAGAAACACGCACTGTACATGCATACCAAGAACACACACTGATATTTGCATGGATTAGTTGCACCTCAACAATTTCAACGCTTCATATTTCACAAAATAAGCCATTCAATAGCAACCATCTAAATGTCGATTCCTAACTAATAGATAAGTTGGATGTATTACAAAAATATTTCCAAAAACATTTTTTTAACATCAATGTATAACTGATAACCGTCAACAATGGAATGCCACTCACCCCTGCATATTTTCTTTCATTTGTTTTCACACTATAGACATATTTCATAGATATGCATGTATGCTCAGTATAATACCACCATTATAAATCGATAACAGTAAAAACTAGTTCTAATTGAAATCATAGTTCCGACATCATTTTTATTTTTATTAAGAATAAGCATGATTAGAGACACTTCCAACAATACTTGAACTTGATTTTTAAATATCCATTTTTCGAGTGCCCACCATAAAAATGAGATTTTCTCCACTATAACAGTGTATTTGTTATTCAACTTAAACATATGACACTAATAATAACACTAATACTTGCATAACATACTTATCGATTTCTTGTAAAGGCCATTGTTATCCCATGTTCATGTCATTACTTTTCAAAATATCCTCTTCAATACAAGATTTTTTGTTTCCACAAATATCTCAAATAATTCCAGAAGCATCTCAAGAAAATCTTCCATCCAATATCAAAGTCCTAGTTCAAGTCATGCGGCAACAAAACCAAAGTGTTGTAGTCTCAGGAATTAGGCGAGACATTGAAGAGAGACACATTAAGCACATCAAGGCACACACATAATCCTAAGAAAGAAGGAGATAAATGTGGGGAAGGATATCCAACCAACTTCATATTTCTTCTTCAAGAGAATTTATACATTGTATGGATGGTTGGAACGGTTGCACCTACTCCAACTAATCATTCGTTAAGTTCTCTTATATATTTATCCTTTACTACATATATCTTCATATGTTTACTTAATATCTAATGTCTAATGTATGGTGACTATTACAAGGGCCTAAGAGGCCTCCCAACAAGTAGTCATCGACCGAAACAACAAGATACAAATGAAGCTTACACATTAAAACACTATCCGCGAAGTTATAGTTGACATAGACAGATGGATAATGGAAAATCCTGATGCACCTCCTGAGTTATATAGGCAGTCAAAATCTGGGAGAAACACTGATTTGTATGCATTGGAGCATTGCCAACAGATAGGACAACGAGTTGATAGAGAAGTAACCAAATATATGGCAATATGTTCAAGGATCGACAAGGCTGCTAAAGAACCGATCATAAATGGTCGCCTCCCAAGGTTAGATGAGCTTGGAAAGAACCTAGTAGCGAAAGAAATGGTAAATGCAATTCATGATAGCACAAATCGAAGGAAACAAATAGTTGAAGCAACTACCTTTGTCTCCACCGACCTTATTGATCAACACCTGGTACAACTAGTTAAGCTTCATACGATGGTGCAATCTTTCATGAAAAAGTTAGAGAATGATATGAACGCCCTCGATGACAATATTTCTTTGAACAATGCAACATTAGAGAAACCGACATACAGGAGGATCGAATCACTCTATAACCGGTTAGAAGTTTGGACGACCTATCTCATAAGAAAAAGTTCACAGGAAAAGGACATAACACTTTCCCTTTATTTTGTCCTTTTCCTAACTACTCTAAATTTCATCCCTTGCTACACACCTTCAATTAGGGAAGAGAATATGAACTATTTTGTAACTGCCTCTTCAATAAGAAGACGAAAGGACACATGGGAGTTACTAATTTTTGTATAAAATAGGATAAAAGCTCATTTGAAATGGACTTTTTGGCTTTTCAAGCATTGTATAGACCCAAGAAATTTTTCGAGAACATATACTTTGTTAACTAATATTGAGAAACCCTTAGGGCCAACATATTATAGAAGGAATTCTGTGTAGAAATGGATCAGAGCTTTGGACTACTTCAAGTGAAGATAACTGTTGTTTCTATGGACTGTAAGAATGCTTGTTTGTTGTAGATTGATTCTTATACAATCTTTGTCATTCTGCAGTTATTGATGTTTCTTTGAATATTTCAATGCATTGATATTTGTGGGTTATTATTGTATACATTTTTGTTATTTAGATTAATCTGATTATATACATTTGTATGCACTTGTCTCCAATCTTTCCCTTTTGTTGCAACTAACTGCATAAAAGTTGTGTAAGATTTTGGTTGCATTTATAACTCACCGATTACTTTAGTGTGCTCCTAGCTAGGATAGGCTAGCATAGATTAGTAATAGATTAGTTGTATTTACATACATAGTCTTCATCTACATATTGGTATTTCGTTTTCACCATCCATCCGCCCCCACCGGTATACCAGACTGTAACTGGTAAGAAAACTAAAGGACATAAACAAATGGAAACCAAACCAAATTTCGGATGGGACTCCTAATTCATACGATGTATAGTCTAGTTGGGACCATATATCAGGGACCACCCCTTTCTATTTTCGGGAAAATTCATACCCCTCAACATGGCCCTTTGATCACAATAAGTTTCCTCCCAATCCTTGACATGGGGGACAACCTTAAGGAGCACAAAGGTAATCTTTTCTCTATCGGAAAAAGTATGGACCAAAAAATACCCTTCTAGAAGATTCAACCATTTATCTACAACATCCAGATCTATCTGGCCTTCAAATAAGGGGATATCAAAATTGACTTGTACCTTTAATGGGGCAGCGTGGTCACTTGATGAAGATGCGTCGCCAGTTGATAGCCATCGAAGGATCTGTGCAAAGTTATCCATCATCTCGTTCCTTTGTCGCGCAAGGGCTTCCTCAAGCAATAGTTTAAAAATATCTCCTTCTCCATCATATCTCTTTTATCCACCATGGGAGGTCGTCGTGATCGATGGGGATGGTCTTGCAAGGGCTCAACCACTTTGAGTCCCAACTCATTGTACCCTGACCTCGTTGGGGGCATGCACAGAGAAATAGATAAAAAACAAACCGCTCTGATACCACTGATCCGGATTTATAAATGGAACGAAATGGAATAGATATGTATAACAAAGAAATACACAGAGATACAATAAAATTTGACTTCTATTAATAAAGAGAATATGCTGAAACTATAAAAATGCAGGCTGAAACAAACTTGCTTGAATGGTGGCAACTTATTTCTGAGAAGAGATGTGACGACTATGCTCATTTGCAATAAGATGGTTACGATGAGGCTCCAAAGACATTTTTAACATAAAGTATAAATGAGAAAACCCTAAACATAAAAAAACCTAACCCTAGGAGATTAAGCGCCAAAATTCATGTAGGCCCCAATGGGGTAAGTTGGTACATCAACTTCCCGGGGTCGTAACTTTTGCATATGATCTCTGTTTTAGGCACATGATAACTCGCTGGAAATAACTATTCGAGGAATACACACATGGACGTCACACTTTTGTTAAAGCCTATAGTGTGACTATGTCGTTCCCAAAAAACGTTGTTTAGGGCCTCAAAATGGCCCCGAAATACTAGAAAAGAGCTGCCAAAATGAAAACTATTCTTTGAGCCAGTGGAATAGGTGGGTGGCCACCGATATCCACCTGGATCATATATTTTTTTTCATGTGGTTCAATGCATTGGATATCGATGCTTGCTACGTCCACTGAAACCCCCCTGAAATCCACAAGATAACATAAAGAGGCCTAGTATTTTCAGAATATTGAAGGCTCAACAACAAGAGCATCTTATAGATCCATTGAAGGGCACAACATGTCACTCACAAGGAATCGAACCTAGGTGGAGAGGGTAACAATCATTCCTCCCAACCACCCAAGCTACATCCAATGGACACTTGAATCATATATATACATATAGTAGAATATACACAATTACATAAATCAAAAAGTGTACTATAACAATGAGTGATTCATAAAAAATACACATGCTTTCAAAGTCATGTCGAATGTTGTGTTAATACACCATGACAAATCATAGTTGATATAAGTAATATAAACATTTCTTATTGTTCCATTCATTATAAAACAAGGGAAGCTAAGCAACATAGCTACTTACAAATTGTTCAATTAAACATTGATATTTCAACATATACTCACAACCCTTACTTAACCTAATGTTGATCAATTAATTGGTTGGCTCTTCTTTGTATGTTAGCACCTATTAGAAGACATCCATGGACGAGTGTAGAATTGATTATTTAAATATAAAAATCACAACAAATATGAAATCTTAAGCAAGGACAAAAACATAAGTACTCACAAACTTTGCGATCAACCCTTTTCTTCCTGTCATCCTATCTTATGTGATGAATGGGTTCCATTTTTTATTTTTTTCTACAACAAAGCAATTGAAAATTAGTATTTCCTACGATAATTAAATTCAATGTACATAAAAGAATAAATGAATGATTGCATACCTCTAATGTATGTTATTGTTGGGATGCCTCCTCCTATGATGCAATTATGTTCATTTCTTTTACCATTTCATTGTACACATTTTTGGACATCCCTATTGGCATGCATTGGATTTCCCCTCATTTGTCGCTTGGAATTTTCAGAATCTTCCTAAAAAATAAAAAAAACACAATAATTTTTTTTAAATGGACATGAAAGTGAATATAGAAAAACAAATAATTTGGTAATTATTGGAACATACTATAGAAAAACATGTTTAGTAATAATACATTTTAACTGATTCTTTTTTGTTATTGTAAGTTTTTGTTAGTCTCATTGACCATTGCTCCCGAAACTGTTCCTGTAGTTTATGTATAACCTGATTCTTGGAGTCATTGGATTGATTTTTGTATTGTAAGTAGAATGTAAATCTACAAGTTCTTTCCACTATATCCCTCAAAGTTTTGTAAAACAATTTTCCCCTCTAATTAACTTCAAGCACCACTTCAGTTGAACTGATGACCAAGTTGTCATCATCCTTTACATTATAATGTCCCTGATTCGAGACCCTTTATAATTGTACATGTTGGATGGTGAGCCGATTGATACCAAGTGTAAATGTATGAACATTTAGGCTGGTGAGATGTTAGCATTAAGTTTTGCTATTGCACGCATTTGAGTAGTGCGTGGAGAAGTGTTATCAAGACATGGTGTGAATTTTTTTATGTGTTGCACACACCTGGGTAAGTGCAGACATTGCACTATGTTGCACGCACTTGGGTTAGTGCGCATGAATTAATGGACATGTAATGAGGTTGGAGATCTGTGTGATTATGAGGCTGGTGAGCCTGGACGTAGATAGGTCAATGAACCTATCCATGTAAATATAATCATGATTATTAATATAATATTAATCATGATTATTAATATAATTATGCTCACTTAGCCATCTGATCTGCCATTATCCCACCTCGAATGTACCAATGCGTAGGGTGGCATTCAGTTGCCATCAACTGTGATTGAATTCGCATGGAAGGATGAGAGAAATGCGTCCATCCCGCCAAAACTCCTCCAAAGATACCAATGATTCTATACTTAGCAGCTCTTCAGCGCCACCGCCATGCACAAAGCCATGACCAGACCAACACCAACGCACACGAGGCCACGAAGAGGAGTCTCGAAAGGGATGAGCACCTGGGGGAGGGGGCACGTGGGCCTCATGCGAGGACCCACGATGCTGATGTCTTATATGTATAGTATTTCACGAGTAATTTTTTTATTTTTTATTTATTTTAATTGTAATAAATTAATTGTTTTAATTTTTTTATTTTAATTATAATTATTTTAAAATAAGGTTTCAAGAATTATTTATTTTAATTTTAAATTCTTAAGTAAATTGTCTTAAATTAGTTTAAAATTTAATTAATTTAATTTAATTTAATTTAAAATTTAATTAATTTAATTTAATTTAATTAATTAGGTATTTTGTCTTTTTTTTAATGAGTAAAACGATTTTTTTTTTCCACTGAATTAAAGGGTTTTGAACCTGCGACCCCCACCAAGCGAAGTGCCTTAAGAAGAGAAATAACACCAACGCACCACACATATCACTTTTACAAATAAATTCGCACATAAATAGTTTAATTATCAATAGTAGCAAGGTACTAGCCTGAAGAATAATCTCCGATTATCCAAGCGTCAGGCTCATGAGACCTTACACACAACTCATCGAGCCAAGTGCCAAGTCCCTCCACTCCATTCCACCAGTCAAGTCAAGGCTAAATCTCAATGCGGCATTTGACAACGCCAACACTACACGCCAAGGAAAAGCTCTCGAGTCAAGCATCGGAGGATATTTAGTCGTAAGCAAAAAGTTAAAAGGACTTAGACTGGGACATGCGGGGAGGAGGCGACATATGCACTAGGAGGGTAAGCATAGGAATTGGCGAGTATGGCGCAAGGCTAGCGTAGCTACAGGGCAAAGGAACCAGTAGTTTTTTTTTTTCATAGGGGCGAAGAAATCAAACTTAGACGCTTAATCCTAACCCTAACCTAGCCAATCCCCTAAAGGAGTAATGTCTGTTTACAGACAAGTAAAGAAAACTTATGCCTAACCCTGTTTCTAGTTTGAGTAGCACCAATTTGAAATGTCCTGGAACTCACCCTGACAACTTGGTTGATGCAGATTAAAGCATACAGGATGGTTAGGACTTGAGGGAGTCGATGCAAGGGAGCATCGTCGCAAGCACCGCCAACACCGCCAGCGCCACCACCACCATCGCCCGAACTAGCCCTCATACTGCACTCGTTGGAAGCCATTAATGAGACTTTAAAGGGGCAACAACTGGCAGGGACTGAAGTGGAACCCCCACCGTCTAGAATGGGTAATCTAGAAGCGTCAAGGGATTCAGGGGGAGGACCTCCACCTGAAGTCATCACGTGAGAATTGCAGAAGATCAAACTTCTGAAGTTTGCCAGGGGTCGCGCTAGTGAACGCGCGGAAGCATGGTTGGAAGGCATGACAAGGTGTTTTGCCTTAACTCAAAGGCGAAGATCACAATTTTTCAGTTAAGAGACAGCGCCTTGAACTGGTGGGGCAACTTGGAAAGACAACTGCACCTTACCCCAGACACAATATCTTGGGAACTTTTCGAGGAGAGGTTCCGAAGGAAATATCTACCAACATACTATGAGGAACAACATGTAGGGGCATTTCCTGCCTTAGTACAAGGAAACATAACTGTAGAAGAATATGAGATCAGATTTATGGAATTGGTCAAATATGTTTCGTATATGGAAAATGACCAACGATAGGCAGAGCGCTTCGTCTATGGATTGAACCCTAAGATAAGAGCTATGGTGCAGATATGGAAACCGTCTTTAGTAGCATAAGCGGTGGAAAATGCGCGTTATGCGGAAGAACACATGAACTTAACCAGGGGTACAAGATCGACATTTCCACGTCGCCCTGGATTCGTAGGAAAGGCCCCGAGGACATTTCCTAGGGGAGGGGGCTCAAGGCCACCGCCATATGGTAATAGAGTCAGGCCAAGGATAGTAGCTGCAGGGATTTCAATGGCAACGAGTGCAACATCTCGTTCATCGCCAACGACGCAGATAGGTCCACGACTATCTCAGGGAACGACGAGTAGGGGCAGGGGTTCCAGGGGAAGGAACTCATTTCAGAGATAGTCACATAATAGTACACAAGTTCAATCTCATGTTACTTGTTGGGGGTGCGGAGGACACCATTACCAGCGTGACTGCCCAGAGTTACAATCAGGGTTCGTGCATAGATAAGGAAAGGCACCAATGGGGAGGGCAAGTAGCAGCCACCAGATTTACGTAGTGGTTAATAATCGCCAGGCCGAACATCAATCCACGGTGGTGGTGTCATCAGGTATGCTAAATCATATCATAGAATTTTATTCTATGTGTGAACATAGAATAAAATTCCATGTAAAGTGAAACCTGAGTAGGTGCATTACGCCTAGGTGGTTATGCACATGGTTGCACTGTGTGATTTGAATGCTAGTGCACACAATTGGTGTGCGCAGTTTTGAGTTATTTCCCTTGCATAAGGATGTGTTAAAAAGAGAATGTTACTTCCGATGTTATAAGTTGTGTGGCGCGACTCAAGTTCAGTCTGAGCCCGCTACTTCAAGTGATACTGCGCGAACTTGTCTTAGAGTAGAATCTGTGCAGTGAAATTTTAGAGTAGCATTGCGCATAAGTATACTATGGATTTTACAGTTTGGTTGACTTGGAGCTACATAAGTTGAATTTGTGTGACGTGGCCCAGCCTGGGGTGGCTTGGTACGTTACAAATTGGTATCATAGCATGTGTAAAGTGGTAACGAGACTTAGTGGGAGACTGGGTATGTTACAAATTGATGTCAGAGCAATTGGTTCAACACTGGTCTTGTATGGCCAGAGATTAGCATGAATAGATGTGTGCACTAAGAATTGGTACCGTGGAGTGAAAAATTTAGTTTACGCGGAAAACCATTGGTGCGCAGTATAGAGTTGTGATGTGTGCAAAGATCGTGATGCGTGGGTGTGCACACTAGAATTTGGAATGTTAAAATCATCCAAGAAATCCGAGGAAAGGATTATAACAAAATGGTGAAAAGTTTTCATGTAGTTGTTGCATGAAATCATCTAACAAATCTTAATTGCTTGCACATTTTGTAGAATTATCAACGATTAGAGCATGACAGAGTCAATGCAAAAGGTTAAAAACATGGAAGATGTGTAGAGGACTTATAGTACTGATGATGAATTTAGAGAATTGTATGTCGGTTTGGGTGTTGATGGTACAAAATCCAAGGGGAGCACATGAACTTGGTAGAAACTATAAAGGGAATGCATAAAGATGTCTAGAGCTATAAGACTGATAATGAGAGGCTTATGAKAGCCAAGCCACAACAAGATGAATTCAATGTCAAATTGATGTAGAGCCTGGACAAAATAGAAAAGAAAGTGGATAAGGTGACAAAGTCAAGTAGATTAAAAAGTCACAGGTCTCAAGATGAGAAAAGAAGAGAAGATAGAGGTGTTGGTAAGCATTCTTTCAGGAAAGCGTGCATTAATTCAAGTCCATCTCCTGTCATAAATCATAAGAGAAATACCGTGGTGGATGAGCTACAAGAAGAAATGAATAATATCAAGCCTCCTATCTTTGATGGTGAGCACAAGAAGGATGACGATGCAGAGACATGGTCGCTGGGTATGAGAAAGTATTTCCAGCTGCATAATTATTTTTCTTGGACAGAAGGGAGAATTGCTATCTATCAGTTAAAAGGAAAGGCATTAATGTGGTGGGATCAATACGTGCAAGTACAACACATTGATGAGAAGAAAGTGACTTGGAGAGAGTTCAAGAGGTATTTCCAAAAGAAATACTTAACCAAGCGGTAATATAATAGGAAAATGAAGGAGTTCTTCGAACTCAAGATTGGGAACATGACGATAGATGAGTACGGAAGAAGTTTTTTAGAGTTGTTGAATTATGTGCCTTTTATCAAGGATGAACAAGTGAAGATTCAAAGATATTTGAGTGGGTTTCCCTCATTTATCAATGACAAGATATAATGTGATGAACCTAAGATGCTCGAAGAAACCATAAGGTGCACTAAGTGTTGTTATGAGCAACAAAGGGGAAGACCAAATTTCCAAAAGGCTTGGGAAGACAAGATGAAAAACAAGGTGTAACAGAGGAAGAAGGGAGTTAAACCACTATTTTTCAGAAATACTACGCAAGGATAGATGACTCTCTAGAGCTCAAAATGTAGGAGATAGTGGGACAAAAGTCATGACAACAACCTATGCAGTGTTGGGGTTGTGGAAAAAATCATATGCGTAGAGATTTCCCTCAAAGAGGTGATAAAGAGAAGATTGCGCACAATGTACAACAAGCTGCGACAGTAGAAGACATGGGTAGAAATGTGCCAAGGATTTACCCCGTGCTAGATAACAAGCATGTTGAGTTCCATTCTCAATGATCGAGGTGGAAGGTAAGATTAATGACCAACCCACTGCTATTTTAATTGATTTAGGAGCTTGTCATAGTTGTCTACATGAACAAAAAGGAAAATCAATGAGATGGTTAAGGCATGTACATTGGAGATGAATGGACTGCGCAGAAAGGCTGATTTGAATATTATACCTTTGGTATCATATGATTTCCTCATTGGTATGGATTGGTTGGATGAGAACCATGCTGTCTTGGATTGTTGCAATAAGGCATTTACTTTCCTGGATGAGCAAGGATATTTGAGGCCAGTTCAAGGAATTCCAAGAGCTGTGTCTATCAGAGAAATTTCAGCATTGCAGATGAAGAAAAGCTACAGGAAAGGATGTAAAGTATTCACAATGCACATGGAAGAGGCACCTAAGAATAAAGTGCCAAGTGTGGAAGACTACACAATACTGAAAGAGTATGAGGATGTCTTTAAAGAGATACTGATATTGCCTCCAAAAAGAGATATTGTCTTCTCTATAAATTTGATGACGGGAGTGACACATGTATCCAAGACTCCTTACAAGATGAGTACACCAGAACTAAAGGAGTTGTAGATGCAACTTGAAGATGTTATGAAGAAGGGGTATATAAGCCCAAGTGTGTCACCTTGGGGTGCACCAGTTTTGTTTGTGAAGAAGAAGGATGGTACTTTGATACCGTGTATCGATTTTAGACAGTTGAACAAGGTAACAATGAAGAACAAGTATCCTTTTCCAAGGACAGATGGTCTGTTTGATCAGCTAAGGGGCGCATGGATATTTTCCAAGATAGACCTCAGATATGGATATCACCAAGTGAGAATAAATGAAGAAGACATCAACAAGACTGCCTTCAAAACAAGGTATGGTCATTATGAGTTCACAGTGGTGCTTTTTGGGTTGTCAAATGCACCAATTGTCTTCATATGCTTAAGGAATGAATTTTTTATAGAGTACTTCGATAAGTTCATCGTCGTATTTTTGGATGACATTCTTATTTACTCAAAGTACAAGGAAGAGCATGAGCAACACTTGAGGATGGTACTACAGGTACTGAGGGATCATCAACTTTATGCAAAGCTGAGAAAGTGTTCATTTTATTGGAGTTAGAGTCATTATTTGGGTCATGTCCTTTCAGAGGAAGGAGTAGTTGTGGACCTAATGAAGATAAAATCTATTGAAGAATGGCCGACACCAAGAAATGTCACAGAAGTATGATCCTTTATGGGTTTGGTAGAATATTACCGAAGATTTATCGAAGGCTTCTCACAGATTGTGCATCCAATTACGTCTTTGCAAAAGAAGGGTGTGCGATTTGAATGGTCTACTTATTGTGAAAGGATTTTTCAACACTCGAAGAGTTTGCTAACAAGTGCGCCAATTTTGAGGATTGCTGATCTAGATGCAGACTTCGTTGTATGCATGGATGCCTGCAAGGAAGGAATTGGTGGAGTCCTGAGTCATAATGGAAATGTGGTATGCTTTGAATCAAGGAAGTTGAAAGAGCATGAAAGGCTCTATGATACACATGAATTGGAATTGGTAGCCATTGTGCATGCCTTGAAGATGTGGCGACATTATCTCATGGGTAAGAAATTTAAGTTGAGAACATACCATTGTGATCTGAAGTATTTTTTTTGACAACCAAGTTTGAATTCTAGACAAAACAAGTGGTTAGAGTTCCTCATTGAGTATGACTTTGACATAAAGCATATTAGATGATCCAGATTATTTTTGGCACGAAATGAGGGGAGAGATATAATAAATAAATGTACATAGATATATCAGATATCCAATAATATAATAA
>SNQJ01S0149446.1:0-10566 GCA_010110895.2 Picea sitchensis | reverse complement strand
GTGTCCTTTTGTTCACCTTTTGAACAAACTGTGAAAAGGTTGAATTTTGCAGTATGAGAGATTACCTTGCGACACTGTTTTGGTGGGAAAATAGTTGGAACTACCTCTGGTATCCTGTAGAGATGACTCCCCAGAGTAAGAATGACACTACGAGGTTGAGACTCATAAATAACATGGCGCTTCCACATATATGGCTGACCCAAAATAACATCACAGACATCCAGCGAGGCAACATCACATAATACCTCATCCTTGAAGGGATGGATGTCATATGAAAATCGACATTGTTCGCTGACAGGGAGATCTCGTCCCTGGTGAATCCACTCGATGTTGTATGGTTGCAGGTGTGGTGTTGTGGACAATCCAACTGTTTGACGACCTCTGTTGAGATGAGGTTCTTTTAGCTTCCACTATCAATGATAAAATGCAACAGGGTCCCCTTCACCCACATCTGTGAATGAAGAAGATGCTCCCCCTCTTCACGACTTGCTGGTTCTTCTGGTTGAATTGTTGTGGTCACGACAGTATCAGTGGGGTCTGTGTCGATGATCTCTCTTTTCCCATTATTTTCCGAATCAGATTTTGAATCAGGGTTCGACTCATTTTCTTTGATCTCAACCACCAATGATTGTTATGAGTGACATTTATCAATGTTGTGCCAGGGGCTTTTGCGGAAACCACACCACTTTCAAGTGTCCTTCTTCATCTTTTCATGACCCTTATTTTCCTGTGGCTTGAACTGGTTTTCAGGAGGCTGTTTGTTAGGGCCGTCTTTATCATACTTTGGTTGTTACGGATTTGCAGACCCAGACTCTCATTTTTTCTGGTGCCTAAATTTCTTCTTTATTTTGACAACATATCGATAGGCAACTCCCAGTGATGATATGTCCAGGAAATCCATTTTGGTTTGGATGTACCGATGCAGAGCCCCGCGGTATTTCAAAACCAGATGTCATTCCGAGTCTTTGATACCCAGCTTGGTGCGCAAGGTATGGAACGTATTTTTGAACTTCGACACTATTTGACCCCTCTCTTGCTGTAGTGTGGTCCATCTCATGTACTGGTTGTCATAGTTACCAACAGGGTAATATTGTTCCTTGACCACATCCACAAAAAAAAAACTAGGTGGGCTTGGCCCCATATTTTGCAGACTCCTTTGTGAAAATTTTCTCCCAGTAAGTTTCCCACCAATGTTTGACATGGGGGAGAGCCTTAAGGAGTGCGAAGGTGATGTTTTCACTGTAAAAAAAATTGTGAACAAAGAAGTAACATTCTAGAAAATTTAACCATTTTTCTAGGGTATCCGCATCTATCTGACCTTCAAATACAAGAATATCAAAATTAAATTGTACCTTGAAAGGAGAGGTGCTTCCAAAGTGGCCGCTTTATGAAGACATGTTTGCTGTTATCGCCAGGCATTGAAGGATGTGGGAAAAATTCTCCATCATTCGTCTCTCTGTCGCGTGAGATCTTGCTCAAAAAACAGATTAATAGAATCTTCTGCTCCATCATTTTTCTTTTCTTCCTCCATGGAGGGTTTCTTGGGCATGCAAGAGTGATTGTCCTCAAGAGAGAAAAGCTCCAGACTCAACTTTCTATACTCGTACCTCATCGGGGACATGCACTGAAAAACAATCAAGAGCAACCACCTCTCATACCACTGATCCATATTATTTTGGCATGAAATGAGAGAGGAGGTACAATAAATAAATGTACATATATATAAGATATTGAATAATATAACAGAGATATATCATAGATATAACCATAAACACAGAGAGATAATAATACACAATTTCTATTAATGAGCGAAATGTACAAAACTGTAGAAATACAAAGTGAAAGACTCACTAGAATGGTGACAACTTATCTCTGAGAATAGATGCGATAACTACGACCATTCACAAGAAGATCATTGTTACAATGAGACTCCAAAGGCCTTTTAACATAAATAAAATCCAAATCCCTAACCCCGGAAGATGAAAATCCAATAGTTTTGTGGACCCCATTTTGGGTAGTTTGGTGTATCAACTTCCTGGGGAATAACTTTGGCATACGATCTATGTTTGGGGCACACACAACTTGTTGGAAAGGTATCAACAAGGATATTCATTTTGAGAGATTAACAAAAGCCTTTGGTTGAGGTTCCCAATCGTGAAAAAGAGTCATTTAGGCCCTCAAAATGGCCCCATAAGTTTAAGAACCGAAAACTATTAAAAATAGTAAATTGCCAAAGAACTATTTTGAGCCAGTTCGAATAGGTGGGTGGCCACCGATATCCACCTGGATCATCAGAGGAAAAGAAAACAAGGTAGATGACACACTTAAACAGAGGATGCATGAGATGCATGCTACATCCATTAGCATGTACCAGACGAATTTGTGTGCCAGAATTTTGGAAGTTGCCAAATCAGATCTGTGCTATATGGATATAAGTGTGACTTAACATCAAGGTATGTTGCAACATAAGTTTGAAGGCTATAAGTTGAGAGGGGATGGTATCTTCATGTATAGACACAGAGTCTATGTGCCAAATGATCAAGAGTTGAAGAACCTGATATTGTCAGAGATGCATAAGGTTCCTTATGCTGGACATCTAGGTTATGAGAAGACCATTATCGCAGTCAAGAAGCAAAACTTTTGGCCAGGTATGAAAAATGAAGTTGATGATTTTATTGCGAGGTGTATTGAATGCTAGAAGGTCAAGGATGAGCACAAACATCCAGCTGGTTTGCTGCAACCTTTGCCTATTCCTGAGTGGAAGTGGGAAGTTGTGACCATGGACTTCATAACTAAGTTGCCTAGGACTACTAAGCAACGTGATTATTTTATGGTGGTGGTGGACAAGCTTATCAAATCTTCCCATTTTATTCTAGTGAAGTCAGTGCACAAGGCATTTGACATTGCTAAGATATACATGCATGAAGTTGCTAAGTCGCATGGTATACCTAAGAAAATTGTGTCTAACAAAGATTCCAAGTTCACCTCAAACTTTTGGAAAGGGTTATTCAAAGGATTTGGGACAAATCTAAATTTCATCACAACATATCACCCCGAGACAGATGGTCAGACAAAGAGAGTAAATTAGGTGATTGAAGATATGTTGAGGATGTATGTGATGGATAAGCCATCAAAATGAGAAGATTACCTTCATTTAGTAGAGTTTGCTTACAACAATGGGTATCATATATCTTTAAAGATGAGCCCATTTGAAGCACTTTATGGTAGAAAGTGCAACACGCAAGTGAGTTGGGAAAATCTAGTAGACCACACAGCAGTTGGGCCAGATTTGCTCCGGGAAATGGAAGAGTATATGGTAAAGATAAAGCATAATTTAAAGGCTGCCCAGGATAGGTAGAAAAGTTAAGCAGATAAAGGTAGAACCCACAGGGAATTTGGAGTGGGTAATCACATGTTTTGAAAGTGAGGACAGGTGTAGTTCCCTAAAGTTGAGAAAGTGTTCTAAGTTAGYAGTGCGCTATTGTGTGCCATTTGAAATCCTTAAAACGATTGGTCCTATATATTATACGCTTGCATTGTTTGCATCCTTGTGTATACATAATGTATTCCATGTGTCATTTCTTAAGAAGTATGTACCTGATGCTAATCATATTATTGATTGGAATATGATTCAGGTGGAGCCAGAAGGAAGATTTCAAGTGCGACTGGTTTTCATATTGGATCGAAAAATCAAGTAGCTTCGGAATCAAATCATGGAGATGGTAAAGGTCAAATGGACATGGTACGGTCCTGAGGATGAAACCTGGGAGAGCGAGGACACTATGCGATCATAATATCCTCATCTTTTTGAAAATGTTTGAAGTTTTGTATGTACATGTGGATACGATGCATCGAGGACAATGCATAAATAAGGGGGAGGGGATTGTAATGTCCTTGATCCAGGACCCTTTATAATTGTACAAGTAGGATGGTGAGATGATTGGTACCAAGTGTCAATGTATGAACATTTAGGCTGGTGAGCTGTTGACATTAAGTTTTAGTATTGTGTGCATCTGATTTGTGCGCGAAGAAGTGTTATCAAGACAGGGTGCAAACATTTTTATGTGTTGCACACACCTGCATAAGTGCACACATTGCACTTTGTTGCACACACTTGGGTTAGTGCGTGGAAATTAATGGACATGTAATGATGCCAGAGAGTCTGTGTGATTATGAGGCTGGTGAGATTGGACGCAGATAGGCTACTGCGTATTTCCATGTAAATATAATCATGATTATTAATACAATATTGTATCGATGCATGCAGACGAACTCAGATGAAAAGATATGGGGGAATGACTCCACAAAAAAAGGGAAAAGGGGGGAATATTTTAATACTATTTCCGAAAAAGTGTAAAGTGGCAGATATATTACTTTATCCTAAGTTCCTGAGAGTAGGGAATGGGTCACCAAGTGGCTTAAAGCTACTTATAAAGGTGACAAGTGTCAAGTGGAAGGCATGCAATATATATTGCTAGACTTAATGTATTTTGGGTATTATTATGATTATTATTCATGTTGCAAGCTCTCGTGAACAGAAGGGGGGTCATACTGTATGGGAAATTCGATTATTACCTTATCTGCATAGAGAAGATTGCAGGGAGTTGTGGGGATGTAACCAGAATTCTACTGCTGAGGAGACGGGTTGACTGACCATGAGCAATATCTCTGGGTGAGAGATTTCCTGTTGTGAAGTGGTTTTCATAACTGTGAGCATACTCTTCCGGTGGGAGTTTTGCTGAGAGTTGTTCCTTGGTGCGCTGAGCATTAGTTGCGGGGTCTAGAGACTTCCTATTCAGCCTGTTGCTGGTAACCCTGGGAAGGGACGTGGGGTAGCATCTGAAAGAATATTGAGAAGAGAAGGGGAACACTTCCTTGGGTGTGACAGGTGCATGGGGAATGAGGGATTGTGGGCTAGTTGCAGTAATGGGTACCTAGGACTGAGCAATTCTATTGAGAGTCAGACCTTAGTATGTCATTAGAAGTCTTTTTCTCTGGTAGAGTTTGAGCCCCAACTCGGGGGTGACACGTTGCTGAAAGCTTATGAGCAACAATGTTTATGGATGGGAGGAACATTTGAGTTAAGGCCACAATTGGTGACTTTTATTAAAGATAAGTGTTCCCTATGTGCTTGTCTTGTTTATTGTGTGCTTATTTATCTGTGTTTTACATGGGTTAATTCTTATATGTTGTTGTGTATAAGTATTTGATGTTACTCTATTTAATGTTTCTTGTACATGTAAATCTAGTGTTTATAGCCTATATTTGTAGTTGTGCATGAGTATGTCAGTTGATAGTAGTCTTGCATGTTAGGTTAACTTTGTGATTTTGGTTATGACTCATCAAGGAGAGGATTGGAAAGTTGGGTGCGTGGTAGCCTGCGTGCACATGAGGTTAGAATTTATGTGTGTGGACAAAGAATTAGATTCCGTGAACATCAAAACCTGAGTTGGCGCATGCTGCCTAGGTGGTTGTGCGCACGATTGTGGTGTGTGATTTGAATACTATTGTACAAAATTGGTGCACACAATTTTGAGTTATTTCTGTTGCATAAGGCTATGTTAAAAAGAGAATGTTACTTCCACTGTTATAAGTTACATGGTGCGACTCAAGTTCAGTCTGAGCACATTACTTCAAGTGATACTGCGCGAACTTGTGTTAGAGTAGAATCTGCGTAGTGAAATTTTAGAATAACATTGCTCAAAAGTATATTGGGGATGTTACAATTTGGTTGACTTGGAGCTACAAAAGTTAATGTTGTGTGATGTGGCCCAGCCTGGGGTGGTTGGGGACGTTACAAAGTGGTATCAAAGCATGTGTAAGGTGGTAACCAGACTTAATGGGAGACCGGGTACATTACAAATTGGTATTAGAGTATGTGTAAGGTGGTAACGAGACTCAGTGGGAGACTATGTATGTTACATACATCCTTCATAAATTTTTTCCTCTTAGGACAACATTCTATTTCCTCGCTAACGATCCATGCACAACATTAAAAAAATGTGAAGTTTAGTGTTTAAAACTTGTTAGTGATTAATGTTAAGAAATTCATTTTTACTAAAAATTCAAAGAAAAACTTCATGTTGATTACCTTTTGATCCACCTAATTCATTTTTTTGCAACATTTCCATAAAAAATTTACGCTCTTTTTTCACTCAGATTATGAACCATCTTATCAAGTTTCTTCAAGTTTTTTCTTTGCATGACACGTATTAACCAATACACATCATGCCCTTGGGGTGTAGGGCAGTTGGTAATGGATTGTGTTGTTAAGGCACTCCGTTATGTGAATTCACTAGTTCGAAACCCTGACTCACCTTGTGTGTCATGTATGGGGCATTATGGGCACACCTGGAGGTTATAGTGGTAGCAGTTAGATAACACGATCATGTGTCATGGGAGTACGTGCCCGACTAGTTTTTGATTCCTCCAGTCACAAAAAGAAGAAGAAGCCAATACACATCATTAATTAAAACCTACAAATAATTGAAATATATAATTAATTTTTTAATAAAACTTAAAGAAATTGCCTCATTCTCTTATTGGGATGAGCTATCACCGTGCTTGCTGCAATAAGTAGTTTTCCTTTAACTTCTATCAACCATATTCTATAATAATAATAATAATAATAATAATAATAATAATAATAATAATAATAAAAAGGAATCGTCAAATATAAAAATTATGAAATAGTTTACAAAATAATATGTCGATGCGTGTAATGAAATAACATGACCCGGTGCTCTCAACATACCTATATGCATCAGTGCTCATTAATACATATTGCACATTGACTAATTCGTATGCATATGATATTAAAATCATTAGTAAATATTTTAAACTAATGGATGTTGTTGACAGAAATATGAGCACCATTGCAATATATAGTTTAGTGCACATGTGCACTTTAAAACAACAATGCGATTTAAGGCGCACTGGCGTGCTTGATCCCTATAAAAGCACCGATGAAAGGTATACATTTACGATTTTAGTTTGTTTGTTCGCTATACATTCACTGTGTTACACAATTTGACCTACAAACACATTAGTGTCAATTTTATTAACATAATAGAAATGCAAACCTCCGCAATTAAATTTTGCGGAGATTTTTCTTTGCGAAGACAGTAATGGAGGTGATGCTTTAGTGCTTTTCATAATTTAACGCACATGTGCTTTCTTATATACAGACGCACCGATGCATCTGTAACTAATTAAAAGCACCAATAAGTTTTAAAATCCATTTGAAATTTTGTTTGAAGTTAGATTGTTCTATGCTTCCCAAACTTTCATTTAAGAATTCATTCATGTATTAATAATGGTTTTGGATCAAATGCAGGGCAAAAAAGGTCATAATATCAAATGGTCAATTCTTCATATTCTAGCTCAAACAAAGTTATCGATTTAACGAGAACTCTTGCCCAAAAACCCATATTTTTGCATAAAAAACACCAAAATCAACCCTAGAATAAAAAAATGGTGCTCCATGTAGCACCCTTTTTTCAAAGGGTGGCTAAAATTGCAACTTGTTTGAAATTGTTTCTTTGACAAGATGACAAAACCTCAAGATTTACTCTCAAATCAAAAAGTGATTCTATTGGTAGCACCAACTTTATTTTTGGCGTTAAAACTATGACTTGATTAACATCATGGCCTTGAAAATAGATACCATTGCCAAAAAAGCCTTGAAATTGACTCATATTTATCAAAAGTAGTGTTAGTTGAAAAATTTATTAATTAATTATTTTTAAATTTACATAAAAAAAAATAATCTCTTTGCGCCTTTGGTGCCTATGGAAAGTAATTATTTCTTTAGTAAAATAGAAATTATGAGTTTTTTTGGAGGGAAAAAAATTACATAAAAAAAAATCGAAAAGATAAGAAATGAATAACTAAAAAATAATTTATTCTTTCGTTAAAAATGAAAAAAAAACCACATTTTTGATTAAAAATGATTTTTTTTTTTCATTTTTAACGAAAGAATAAAATATTTATCAATTATTCATATCTAATCTTTTCGATTTTTTTTTATGTAATTTTTTCCCTCCGAAAAAAACTCATAATTTCCATTAAAAAACGCAATTAAAAAAAAGTAAATTAAAAAAAAACACTAACCAAAACACAAACTTAAAAAAAATTACCATAAAACATAAAATAAAAACAAAAAATTATAAAAATCAACTTTGCACATTAAAAAACAAAAATTAAAAATAAATATAAGATTACACTAAAAAAACAAAAAAAACAATTAAAAACTATTTTTTTTTGAAAAACTAAAACTAAAAACTAAAAACTAAAAAAATACTAAATTAAAAAAATAAAATAAAAACTTAAACCTAAACTTAAAAAAAATTAAATTGCTTAGGAGGAGTGGCGCAAAAGCAATTTTAAATTTTTTTTTTTTTTAAAGTCTAGGTTTTAGTTTTTATTTATTTTTTTAATTTTGGTATTTTTTTTTAAGTTTAATCATATATTTCCTTTTAATTTTTTTAATGTGTAAAGTTAATTTTTGTATTTTTTTTTTTAACAAAAGAATGCAAACCTCTCGTTGGAACAACCATAGAAGTTGAAGACCCAAAGTTTATATTAAATTCTATATTTATGACAAAGGAATAATTTGAAGCAAAAATGGAATTATTGAAATATGCATTAGTAGAGAAATTTAATAGTTTGACTAGGCATTCAGAGTTATAAATTGAAAGCTGGTTAGTAAACTATGTAAACAAGAATGAAGACATTGAAGATACTTTACATCAACTCTCACTTGATTTCCAAGATGTAGAAAATTCATTATTTGATATAAAAATAAGGCATGAGATAATTGTTGTGCTTATGAGAGATTATATTGAAAATTGGTTAAATAATGCCTTAATAAAAATAATTGAACTAGATCAAGAAGAGACAATTACAACCGGTCAAGGAATCACAACAAAGGAGAATATAAAAAACACACAGACAAGTAGATAAAGAGAGAGAAATCCATTACAATGAGTAAACTGATCACATATTTCATAATTTCTCTATTCTTTTTTCCTTCTCGTTCAGGAATCATCCAGTTGTGTCTTTTCGTTCTTGAAAAACATAATTGATTTCTTATTGTTTCCTTCTTTCTTCTTTTAAGGTTTAACCCTGTTCCACTTTCTTTTTATGGTCCACATGAGCCTTATCCCAGTCCATTTGGACGAATGCTATCTTTTTATTTATTGAAAAACAAACTTTTAAGACTATTATTTTTGAACTCTCAAGAGAATTACTTTGGGGTGTAATTTCAATGATTTTTCAAACTTTAGGTTATTGAGCATGGAATGTTTGAAGTGCACCTACCATATTCTCTCTTATTTTGAATGAAATACTCTTTTAAAGTTCTTTCARTTGTGGACTCGTGTTATTCCTTCTTATGAATGTGATTAAAATTTATGATACTATGATGGATGTGAGAATTTTACGATTTTTCATATAATGGTTATTTATTTTCTGTAAAATATTTTGTGTATTGTATTTTAATTTTTGAAAGATTCTCGGTCCTCTTCTTAAGAATTTTCTTTGTGAATTTATTATTTTTCAATCAGTGTTATTTTATGTTTTTTTGAATGATAAAGATTGGGGTTTCTTCTAAGTATCCCCTATTTTAATCAGGAGACATTACATCTTAGGGGGGACTCCTTTATTGGTTGGTTTCATTGATTCAGATTGAGCCATCGACCTCAATGATTGAAATTATATTATAGGTTATGTTTTCATCCTTGGTTTAGGACCTGTCACTTGGGCCTATAAGAAACAATAGTCTATTACTCTTTCTTCAACAAAATCAGAGTATTGAACAACGATTAATGCAAGTAAAAAATCCTTGTAGCTTCGACAAATCCTTTCAGAGTTTGGATTCTAGCAACAACATTCGAAAACCCTTTGGTGCGACAATTAGAGTGCCATCAAGATCGCCAAAGATCCAGTTCAACATCAACGCAACAAACACATCGAGCTACACATGTACTTTATAAAAAATCTCATTCATGATTGAGTTCTTGAAGTGTTCTTTTGCCCTACAGAAGATCAAGTTGCAGACATTTTCACAGAGTCTCTTACAAAAGTGAAGTTTTCCAAACTTCGATCTATGTTAGGAGTTTATGAAGTTGTCATTAAGAGGGGATAGGCTCTAATTCCTCCTTTCTTCTCCTATTATGTCACCTTTGTAAATACTTCAGTCCTATCCCAAGTTGTTCTTAAGGGGGGATGTTAGGATATTTAGGCACTTCGAAGTTAGCTAAGATCAATTTGGTCTAATGTGTCGTTAGGTAAAAGTGTGTTTCTTTAGTATGAATTTATATTTAGGTAATCCAATGGTCACGATATGTTCCCAAATAGAGTGATTTGACGGTTCATATTCTCCTCGATCTTAATGACTACAATTATCCATGGCGTAACACCTGATTAGTCCATGTTTTCTATTTAAAGAGCATGGAGGGTCATTTGTAGATGATCGTTTTTGGGAAACTCTCTTTTACACTAGTACATTTGGAACATTTTCTAATGACATTCTGATAGACTCCCATCTGTCTTTCGATGAACCCA
>SNQJ01S0149445.1:0-15421 GCA_010110895.2 Picea sitchensis | reverse complement strand
ACTTATACACCAGGGCGGTTGGACAGGGAAAGGACAGGTGGTTGTAGCCACCTTCCGGTTGTAGCTAGAGAACATAAGGGGTTGTATCCTCCTTCTAGTTGTAGCCAGAGAAATGGGGAGTTGGAGCTTCCCTTAGGTTGTAGACTGAGAAATTAGGGGGTTGGAGCTTCCTTCCAGTTGCAACTGGAAAACAAAGGAAGTTGGTGCTTCCAATGAATGTAATTCTTCAAGAAATATAAGAAAAAATGTTTTGTGGTTTTCTCCCGCTTTGGGTTTCCACGTAAAAATACTGGTGTACTGTGTATGTGTATGATTGTTCATTTATTCATTGTTTATTTACTCTACAAATATTGGATTATAATGCTACATTGATATAACACTTGCATTATATGGTTAAAAATGATTAGATTTCTCTATTACTTATTTACCCCCCCTCTCAGTAATCCAACACTCTCTAGGTTTACTTGGATCTATTTCTTGAAGAAGAAGAGTCATGTATTTGAAAAATTCAAGGATTTTATGGCATTGAATGAAAAGAAATGTGGATGACCTATCAAGTGTTTGAGATGTGATAATGGTAGATAATATTTAAATAGACCATTTGTAGGATATCTTACTCAATCAGGTATCTCTTGGCAGAGGTATGCTCCTCATAATCCTCAATAGAAAAATGTAGAAAAGAGAAAAAATCAGACTTTGGTCGAGATGGATCAATTCCTTTTGCAGGACAAAGACCTATCGGCTAAGTTTTAGGATGACGTTGTCTACTATGCCAACTATCTCTTAATCATGTTTCCACTAGAGATATCAGTTTTGTGACTCCAGTTGAGAGATGGTGTCGTAAGAATCCCTTAGTTGACCAAATCAAAATATTCAGATGTATTGCTTAGGACCATATTTCATATGGATACATGAATACATTAGATGCAAAGAGTCATGATTGCATCATGATGGGATACTTCGAAGAATCCAAAGCATATTGACCATATGACCTTGTCAAACACAAAATCATTATCAATAGAAACATGATTTTTTAAAAGTCTTCAGAAATTAAGTTGTTGAATTCATCTTCTAGTCTCTTACAATATGATCATTTTGACATTATTGCAGATAATGGATCACTTGTTCCTTTTTTCAATGTTTTGATTGAACAATCGAACTCTGTTCCTGAGTTGACTAGATAGTCGATCTCTTTTTCTAGACCGACTAATTATCAGTATTCCTCAACTAAAATGGTTTCTTTTCCCGATTTACCTTATGAAGTGAATGTCATATCACCATCCCCTTGTCTTCCCCAATGGGTTACTAAGACAATTGAAGCTACTTGATCCGATCTTGGTGATATCTCTTCAGGCTGTCAAAATTGAAGTCAAAAGTAGCAGGCCAATGTTTATTTGATGACTCATGTTCTTGATACTTGTGAACCTGTCTCTTATGCATATGTGCAAGGACAACTTGAATGGGATAAATCTATGCAAGCTAAGATGAATTATCTTTTAAATAATCATTCTTGGGATTTAGTTCCTCAACATAAAGGGAAGAACATTGTGAAATGTTGATGGGTTTATAATACCAAATTTACCTGTAAAGGTGATGTTGAGAATCAAAAATATTTTTTGGTCATGAAAGGATTTTCTCAACAAGAAGGAATCTACTACACTGAGACCTTTGCTCATATTGAAAATATGAATTATGTACAACTAATTCTTTCTCTTGTTTCTCTCTTTGGATGGAAGATCCACCAGATGAATGTTAAAAGTTTATTTTTTCATGGTGACTTATCTGAAGAAATATTTATGGAACAACCCCTTGGATTTGAGACAAATTCCATTCTTGTTTGTCGACTCTAGAAGTCTCTTTACATTTTGAAATAGGCTCCAAGGGATTGCTATGCAAATATTGACTGCTTCTTTATCAATATTAGATTCAAACATTGTGAATCTGATCATAGTGTTTATGTATTACATGATAATGGTGATACATGGATTGTTATTGTATATTTTGATGATTTGGTCATAATTGACAATAATATTGATCTAGTTCTTAGATTGAAGAGATAACTTGTTGAATCCTTTGATATCACAGATCTTGGTATTTTTCATTACTTTCTTGATCTTCACGTTTTACCTCTATTTGATTCTTTGTTCCTCTCTCAATATAAATATGTATTGGATCTATTGAGACACTTTAATATGGATGACTATAAGACATGTTCTATCCCTTTTCAATCAAGGATTAAGTTGACCAAATAATTTCAGTCTCCCAAAGTCAATCACACCCTTTATTCATAATTGGTTGGTATCCTTATTTATCTAACTCACGGTCAACTTGATATTTCCTTTGTTGTTAATGTGGTTTCTTGGTTTATGTAGGATCCAAACGCAAGTCATTGGAAAGCTACAAAAATAATTGTTCGTTACATCAAGGGTACTGTTAAGTACCAAAGATCTGCAAATATAATCTCATAAAATGAATCTAAGAACAATATAGAAAAATCCACACTTTATTACTATAGAAACCCTTAAGGTAGGGAAACACCATGCAATTGACCCCTTTAAGCAAGGGATCCACTCCTGATCATTTACCTCTTCGAGGGGGGGACCTCTTAATGAGCTATGCTCCAAATAAAACATCTCTTCAATCATGCCCATTATATTGTTTACACACCTCATATAATACTACCTACCATCTAAGAACATTCTAGATGAGAAACCTTTTATTAGGTGGAACCTTCTAGTAAGACATCTTACATTTATTATGTTCACACTAGGCCTTATTTACTAAAAGTGGCCTTCATACATAACAATTTATCTCTACTATTATTCCACTTAGGTACCTCCCTAGGTACCCCATATTATTCCCCTAGCTACACAATGAATTCAAGAAAAAAATAGAAAAATCCACACTTCATTACTATATAAACCCTTAAGGTAGGGAAACATGATACAATCAATTCTTTTAAGGAAGGTATCCTCTCTTGATCACTTGTATCTTCTATGGGGAAACCTTATAATAAGAAATGCTTCAAATTCAATACTTCTTCAATCATTCCTGTTACATTGTTTACACCCCTTATATAATACTACCTACCATCTAAGAACATTCTAGAGGAGGAACCTTCTAGTAAACCCTCTTACATTTATTGTGTTCACACTAGGTCTTATTTACTAAAATATTCCTTCATGCAAAAAAATACATCTCTACTATTATTCCCCTTGGGTACCTCCCTAGGTACCCCATATTATTCCCCTAGCTACACTATAGTCCATCCCCCTTAAGAAATTACTCTTCTCAATTATTTTTATGAGGAAGTACAACCATATAACAAAGTCCCATAAAGAAGTATGGACCATAATGTTGAAGGAGGCTAGAGAACTAGGGTCCCATATAGAAGTGCTAGACACCAGGTTGAGGTAGTCCAAGCTCCACTGTAAACTTGGGTCCCATGTCTATGTGTTCATTTGAACCCCTTGCTAAAGATATCAGAACTCAATAACCAACTCATAATGGAACTCAAAATATCTAGAATGGTCATGTGGATCCAAATATGTAGATTCCTCCAAAAAATCATCCACTAATATTGAAGAAAGCTAAACAATAGTATTCAGATAAGGCTCTTGATTTCTCTCCAGGATGTTCTCTACATAAGGGGAGTAGATTCATCAAATATAAGAAGAAAGTACCAATAATCACAATCACAATATATATCGTACTAGGAAATTATTTCTTGAGTATATTCTTCTGCAATGCAAGGATACATACTAATAATCTCCTGCGATTTAGTGAGTATATCATCGCGAGTTTTTAAGAACATGCAAAAATTTTCATAGGTTAGAGTGCATGACATATCCATTGGAAGAAACACATATAATATACCAAACAAAATATTTGAGAATCCTATATCCACTGACAATGATTTGGAAAAAATCTAAGAACCTTGTCAAAATTTATGAACTTTACAGTCTTGCGACCATCACAAACAAAACCTTAAAAAATGATGATTTTAAATCGAAGATATCTTCACTTATGGATCTCCAATTCGGATGATTTGGTTTTTGAAATTGAACGATTTTGTGAAAGGAACTTAGATGTATAAATATTTTGGGAAAACTGTACACCAATTTCTACATAAATATGAAAAATCATGCAGTCATCCTTGGAAAAAACTTGAAAAGTGGAAGATTTTAAATCAATGATATCTTGGCTTCTCGAACTCTGATTCAGATGATTTTTTTTTATAAGAGGAAATCAAATATATAAAAAAATTCAACTAATTCTGAATATAAAGATACAATAATTGATCTGAGTGTCACAAACCTCTTTTTCTTTGTCTCTTGAAACCATGGAAAAATAAAACATTTGCCCATTTTTCATGGCCAATGAAAGTGGTTTGATACCACTTATTAAGTACAAAAAATATGAAAATACAATATTACACAATGAATCCAAGAACAATATAAAAAAATCCACACTTTATTACTATATAAACCATTAAGGTAGGGAAATACCATACAATCAATCCCTTTAAAGAAGGGATCCACTCCCGATCACTTGCCTCTTTGAGGGGGAAACCTCCTAATTATCTATTCTCCAAATACAATACTTCATCAATCATGTCCATTACATTGTTTACACCCATTATATAATACTACGTACCATGTAAGAACATTATAGAGGATGAAACTTATAGTAGGTGGAACCTTCTAGTGACCCCTCTGACATTTATTTTGTTCACACTGGGATTTATTTACTAAAATTGACCTTCGTAAATAACAATACATATATACTTTTATTCCCCTTTGGTACCTCCCTAGGTAACCCATATTATTTTTCTAGCTACACTATATATAGCTCTCATCTTGGTATGAATTATTATCTTCGTCCAGACACATTAGTCAACTTCACTGACTCTGACTGGACAAATGATAGTGATGATCAAAAGTCTACTTTTGGATATGAATTTTTCTTAAGCACTGGACCTATGTTTTGGTCATGCAACAAAAAAAAGGTAGTCACTCTGTCGACTATTAAAGTTGAGTATCGTGGCATCATTAATACAAGAATAGAGGCAATTTGAATTTTCCATCTCTTGGGTGAGCTTGGGTTTCCTGTCAAGGCATCGACTACTATGTATTGTGATAATAAGAGTGTAATTTAGGTTTCTAATAATCCTATTGCACACACTAAAATGAAGAATTTTGAACTTCATGCTCACTACTTGAGACAATTGGTTCAAGAGAAGGTTGTCACTCTTGTATATTGCCAAACCGATGATCAAATTGTTGATACATTCACAAAACCATTGTCCAAATCTATGTCTGTTAATATACGAGACATGTTCAAGCTTCTTTAAGTAGCTACAATTATGGGGGGGGGGTTTCTTGTTGAAACAATTTAATCTCCTAAACCTCCAGAACCATGTGTTTACAGGGGTAGGGTGTTGGAACCTCAAGTTCTAATGGTTCATCGCACATGTACTAGAGATAGTCGTTCGAGTGGTCAAATAGAAACTGGAGACAGTTGTTCAAGCGATCGAATAAAAACTAGAGACAATCGATTCATGGGTCGAATAGCTGAGAAATCAACTTGCCGAGGAAACAAAGAGGACATGATGAAAACTGTTACAATGATTGAATATTATTTGTGGACCAAATCTTCCCCAATTTAAGGAAATTGGTTAGATTCAAAGAATATAAATAAAGGACCTCATGGGTTTATGTTGGGTGTGAAATGATGTGTATGCAATGACTATTGAAACATCTATCATGTATTGTAATGTTTTGATCACAATGCATTGTGCTTAAGTGTTGAAACGGTTTCTTTAGACACGACCGATCTTCTTGGAGTATTATTTCTATTTTCCTTATCACTGCAGATTCTATTTTTTTCTTCTCAAGGTTACCTCCAAAACCAACACTCGATCTATATAAAAAGGAACTCTCTCTCTCTAAAAAAGGTGGAGAATTTGGGGATTAAGGATCTCTCCCCTTGGGATACATTGTACATCATTTTGGAAATATCAATGGAGAATTTGAGGTATATTTTCATTTTATGTGAGGATTTATTGTGAACCTATATTTTATGTGTTGATTTTATATTAGGAAACCCTTGTATCATGTCTTTATTTCCTTTATAATGAACCATGCTTCATTATGGATAGAGTAATGTGATATTTCAACCCTATTATTTCTATTGTGATTGTGTTAGCCTACCATATAATAAACCCAATTTTTGTTAGATTAACATAACCCCACATTCGTGAAAAATGCTAAAAGAATGGTACCTATATCCTTCCAAGGTAGTTTTCAGCTATAAAAATGAGAAATCTAAGGCCGATTTGCCACATGTATAGCAACCCCTATTTCCTTACATTCTCATGCACTTTCCGTCTTGGATTCATACCACTTCGAGTCCATTCATCCCATACATGGATTGGAACTTGATATAAGGGTTTATACCTTCATACTTATTTCTCACACTACCCATTATCAATTTTACTAATACCATTCATTTCGTTAAGGCTTACTCTTCAAGAATCACCTTATGCTCCCACTCCATAGCCTTAAAAATATTGTCTTTAGGGAAGCCCCCATTAAGTTGGATAAGAGAGAACCAGGAGTGTGGTTACAATGGGGACCCTTCTTGAGTGCACAAAACTATCCCTTTCATGTTTATGACTTTACATCACATGGGGGTGCTAGATGTTGTTGTAAATTTTTGTCATCGTTGCCTGGGATAGAGTCCATTTCCTGAATTGTGTAGATTTTCTACATTGGTTTTCTGAGTAGTTGTTTTGAAGATATATTTCTCATATGGTGACTCCACATTTGATGTCTTAACAATTTTGGAGGTGACAAAAACAATCAAACACTTGAAGAACTCACCCTGGTGACTCCACATTTCCAATTTTGGTATGAGGAATGATGATCATGTATATTTCAAATTTTTCGGATTTGAAGTAAAGAGGAGTGGCCTCATTTTGTAAGGAATTCAAAGATAATTTGTTGGTCCTTCATATTTTTCATGCATTCATGGATATCAACCTGAGTTCCATTATGAACTATGGAAGAAACATGCTCCAAGATTTTGTTAGGATATTTAAACACTTAAGAGTTAGTTAATATCAACTTGGTCTAATGTGTTGTTATATAAAAGTCTGTTTCTTAGTGTGTTTATTTAGTATGCATTAATATGCATTTGTAGTTAGGTAATCTGACGATCATGATATGTTTATGACATAAAGTGATTTGACGGTTGATATTCTCCTTGATCTTAACAACTACATTGATTCATGGATTAACACCCGGTTGATCCATGGTATTTATTTAAAGAACACAACAGGTCATTTTCCGATGATCAATTGTGAGAAAATATCTTGTAAATATCTCTGTAATATTTTCTTTTGAATTAATAAATTTCTCCTAGTGTCCATGTTGGTTGGGGCCGTGGATGTTTCCTCATAGGGGTTTTAGCACGTAGAAACATCCATGTGTTGATATTTGATCTGGTTGTTTGAGTAGTTACTGAAGGTGTTAGTCCTCTATTGGAATACTTGTGTTTTATAACATGGTATCATAGCACATTTAAAGACCCGTTCCCATTGTAGATTGAAATTGTGAAGCCGTGTTGCCCCATCTCTTGTTTCTGTCATTTCCATACATTTTTGGGTTGAGAGGAATGATCCATTGCATATGAAGAACTTATTTCAGTTAGGAACACCTTTCATTTCACTCAATTTTTTTTCTATTTTCCTAATATATGACCATTTCAGTCAGATCTAGAGGTATAAAGCCAAAATACACCATTTTAATTTTTTACAGAGATAATATTTCAGTTTTTTTTTCTTTTTTTTTTTGGGTTGAGAGGAATGATCCATTGCATATGAAGAACTTATTTCAGTTAGGAACACCTTTCATTTCACTCAATTTTTTTTCTATTTTCCTAATATATGACCATTTCAGTCAGATCTAGAGGTATAAAGCCAAAATACACCCTTTTAATTTTTTACAGAGATAATATTTCAGTTTTTTTTTCTTTTTTTTTTTTCTAGGTTGTTTCTCTTTTCAATCTGCATATTCTATTTTCCCTGCACCTTGTGCGATATCAAAAAATTAGGAATATAGTGGAAAGGGGTTTTCCTATCTATGTATTCTCTTTGTCGTGCACTCTGTGTGATCTCGGTAAATCAAAAACAGAGGGGAAAATTTCATTTTCTAGGTAAGTTAACCAAGGTCTAACCCTTGTTTCCATCGAGAAGAGAAATATTTTTCTTGTGTGAAAATATTTTCTTATGAGCACGCTCTCCAAGGACGTCGCCGATGACAACAACAAAAATAAACAAAACAATCCCAATCCTCCTTCTTAACAATGTAATGTGTTTTTCACTAGCTCACTTTGTTAAATGTTGCTTTATTAAGTAAGAGGTCTTGAGTTCAAGTCTATTTTTAGTTACTTTTTTTGAAAATTTTCATGCATCCATTGTAAAATGTATTTCACTTAAATTATAAAAGTGAATCAGTATAAGTAGCTTTAATATTTTATTTTAAGTTATTTGTTTTGCATGCAACTTTCATTTATAAAGTAACTTCATTGTATAAGTGATCCCCACTTATTCTATAAAAGTGCGTCACTTCATAAGAAACTTATTTCTAAAAGTGAGGTTATTATAAGGAAGGGTATCACAACATGGACCAACTTCTACTTTCCATGTGGATCTTTGGTTACCATTTATGTATTTTTTTCAAACGGGCATAACTTTCACATCCGAAGTCAGTTTTCAGTGTTGTTGTTTTTTTAACAAGGTATTTTTCTAAGAGCATTCCATCCAGACCATCTGTTTTAGTTTTTAAATCCATATTTTCTGCATATTTAATATGGATTCTCCCAGTGATTTTTTTCTTACCAATGCCAACTACTTCTCATGGAATTCCCATAAAGAGGATGTATTAAGAAGTAAAGGATTGTACCATATTACGCTGGGAAAATAAAAGAACCCATTGATGATAAAAAGTGTGTCAGATGGGTTAATAGGAATGATAAATCACATGGACTAATCAAAATGTCTATCTCTCCTAATATAAGGTTTCATCTTCAAGGACTGTATGCCCCAAATAAATCTTGGGAAATGATTGTAGCTGTGTTTGGTAAACACAATATTATTCGATCCCACCAGTTGGAAAATACACTAATGATTTTAATTCCAAATGAATTTTGTTGCATTGAATATTACTTGTCTAAATTAAAAACAATTAGACTTTTGTTTATAGAATGCAAACTAGATATGAAGGAATATCGATGCATATATGATATTCTTGCTAAGCTATGTAATGCATATTTTTTTTTTGTATCTACCTTTTATGCCACTGGAGAGGATCTAGGGTGTGATTATAAATAACCCTCTCTTGATTCCTTTTGTGATGCTCTAATTTGAGAGCAATACAAACTTGTGAAACTTGGATTGATCAACACTACAAGTACATCCAACAAATCCTTAGTTGTCCAAAAAAAACATAAATCTAAGAATCCCAAGAAGCAAAATCCTCGCTACAATAACAAGAAAACCAAGGGCCCCAAAMCCTCTCTACCAACTTCTGCTCTTAATGGTGAAAAATGAGAAAAATCCAAAAATAAGAAGACCGATAGACATTGCAACTTTTGTGGGAAAGATGGTCATGTGAAGTCCAAATGTCTTAAGAATATGAAAGWTTTGGAAGCAACGATGAAGAAGCACAACATTAGTATTGATTCTTCTTCTTCTTCAAACTCTTCTTCTCATGGAAATTCACTTTCTGCTTCTGGTTTCTCCTTCARTGCAACTKTTACTTCTTTTGATGAGTGGCTTATTGATTCTAGAKCATATTATCATATGGCTAAGGATAAAGCCATATTTGTCTACTCTTGATGACTGTAACACTAAACAAAATATGTTGGTGATGCTAGACCTCTTASTGTTGTAGGGCCAGGAACAATTTAGGTAGATAATGGTAATTTCAATGATGTATTATGTGTTCCAAGTATTTCCTACAACTTTATATCAGTGTATCAAATCATTCATTCAGGTGAAGGTAAAATCGTAGAGTTTTCACCTCACCAAGTTGTAATTAAGGATTTAAAATATCCGAAGCATGTTCTCACAATTGGAATTACTAATGATATTACCCGGTTGTACAAGTTTGACAAATCTAGGCCATCATATTTTCCATCAGTTTTTGTTTCTCGTAGCGATGACTTGAGAAAACTTTGGCATGAGCGATTTGTTCATCTAAACTATTGCTCATTGAAGCAACTATGTAATCAATAGATGGTGATTGGTCTTCTTCTTGTTTCTTGCAGAGATGGTGTTTATGCCAATTGTGTTCTCAACAAACATCATCGGGATAGTTATGACAAACTTTTCCCTTGGCATGCCTCAACCCCTTTGCAACTTGTTCATAGTGACTTGTGTGGTCCACTTTCTTCTCCTTCTTTTTCTAGGTGCAAGTATATCTTAAATTTCATTGATGATTTTTCGAGATGCACTTGGGTTTATTTCTTAAAACTTAAGAGAAAAGTTTTTGAAATTTTTTTGGCCTACAAGTTCCTTGTAGAATGATTCGAAAATACTTAGACACCACTTATTTCTTTACATATACACATGCAATATCTAACTTGATCCAAAATAATTTATTGATCGTATTGAGGTGGTTTGCAGAATTCTAATGATATACTTTTTACAAAAAAACTCATGAAATGATGTTTAACTTGCTTAATAGTGAGATGACACAACACAAAATAAAAGAAATCGAATTACATATAGATATCATAGTTTTTTTTCATCTTTAAGTTCCCTTCAAGCCAATGAAAATTGTTTTCTCCATCTCAAATATAAAAAATCATGACAACATGTGCTCATAAAATACAATTTAATGGAATCTCTTTAATTCCATCACTCAAAATAAGAAAATAAGTTCACCATTGAAATCTTTGCAAAATTATGAGAAATTTGACTATAAAGTCGATGAATTTCCGAATTGGCTCAATTTCGCCCTCTTCAACACGAAAAATAATGCATTAAATGATCATTAATGAAAATTTGAGCTAATAGTGTTACAAATGACTTCAAATCACAAAGTAAACCTCAAATTCACAATATTTGTGAAAAATAATGAAAAATGAATATACACATAACTATATTTCGTCAATATACCTCATGGCATGTTTTACAAGACAACATATTTAACCTCTTCTTTTGCACACAAATTGAGACATTCGTTCGACTTCAAAATCCATACCCTGTCTTGGAATTCATGCCACCTCAGGATCCATGCAGACCTTAGAATGCATGTGCATTGGGATTTGTGCCCAATATATAGGCTTGGGCCCTCCAACCTCCACACAGATATTTGGCAACTTCATTGCTAAATTTGGTGAGGATCCCATAACAAATGGGTGGTTTGGCCTAACAGTTAAACCATAATCTAAAATGACAGAGGTCCGAGATTTTATTCCCCGCAAACCTTGGCATATTCATTGGTGGTTAGTTTTAACACATGATATTTTTATTATATATAGTATATAGTGTAACTATATAATATATATATTAATCTGTTGGTTATATGGCATATGGTATATAATATAACCATATATTATGGTTTTAAACCCGTCACACTATTAATCTTCGCCATGGATTGAATGTGGTTACATGGTATGGTATGCAACCAAGAGCCAAGGGCTAAGGGCTAGGGTCTAGGGCTTAGCCTCTCATCCCTTTGGCCGTCAATTTGAAACTTAACACAAATTGTAATATATTATGTGCCATACATAGGTTAAGAACCATTGTGTGGTGCATGGGTATGGAGGGATTTTTAAGTCTTGGGATGTTATGGAGGTCTCAATTTTGACCCCCATTGAATCCATGATCTTGGTAAACCATGCCAATATAGGCCAATGGGAGGTCGCCACATGGTGACCTTTAATTGAATTGTACATGCCACATGGTGACCTTTAATTGAATTGTACATGCCACATGTCATCATACAATTATCCCACTTGTGCTCCACTTGTCAACTTGTAATTGGACCACTTGGATTGTACCTTCCTAGTAAAATATGAATAATCATATGCCACATGTCACCCTTGCATTTTTGACATGTGTCACTCTTTTTTCCCATGTGTACTTTTACCTTTGACTTTTACTAGTTTTGACTGAACTTTAACCGCTCATAACTTTTGCATACAAACTCCATTTGACTTGTCATTTTTTTGATTGGAAAGATGACGACGAGATCTATGCATTGATTCCATATTCAAGAGAATTTGGGAAAATTGAATTTTTAGCATTTATGGATCCCCTGGGACCGTTCCAAATCCTCCTGGACCTCAGTGAGAGTTCCTTATATCCTTCAGGATCACACCTTGCCACTAAAGAACTTTTGAACCTCCAAAAGTATAAATATACAACAACTTAGTGATGATATTTCACTCTTCCATATTGATTAATCTTTTGGAATTTAGTCTTTATCTTGGGTCTTTGATCTTAGGTAATAGATCAATGTACTTTCGTCTATTTCTCTAGAGTATGTCTCTGACTTTGGCCTCATACATTGTCACTATTAGCTCTAGTTCTGGATCACAGATTCCTTGATAATAAAAGTCTTGCACTCGTATCTTGCATTTCAACATCCATTCACATCTCCTATTGCAGAAGATATTCCATCTCGACCAATATGAAACGAAGTCGAATGTTGATCTATGCCTAGTGAATTTGTACTTTCTGTTCATATATTGCTGATGTATATGTAGGAGTCCCTGAATGAATACTCTATCCATTGTCACTCTACCTTGAAGAATAATGTTGCTTGTATTGTTATCATTTGTTCCTGACTTGCTTCTATTCAGGGTATACATCCACATGAACATGACATAGTATTTTAAAAATATGCTAATAGCATGCACCTTTATGCATCTTATTTATGAAGAGTAATATTTCTCCTTTACCAGCTCTAGAAAGTTTTGCATTACTTCGATGATCTTTCTACTCTTGATCTATATGCTCCAAATTCCTACATCCTTCAGTTCCTTCACTTCCAGTTCTTCAGAATAAAAAATGTTGTCTTAGAAAATTCAATTCATATGTAGCCCTTTTGTTGATTACAAGACAAAACAATTGTCCATTTTGTTGTCTAAATACTTAGAAATTGTTATAAATAGATTTATCTCACTATAGAACAATATGTATAGGTGGCTATCTAGAAGTATGACACAAACCCCCTTCCCTCCAAAGGGCTGCTTGACCTCCCAGTCTTGGATCGTTTGAATCTTTGAGTCAAAGCGACTCCTTGGGTCCCCGCGGCACCCGAAATTATCTTACCCACACTCACATGCTCTTCCGCAAGTGACCACGACTATCACTGTGGGTCTACCTCCTTCGCAGTTTCAGATTTCAGGGATATTCCAAATCCTTTCTTCACTCCTTCCCAAATCCCTCAGCTCCGAATCTCTGAACTTACACCACACATCTCCTTAGATCCATCGGCCCCACAATGGTTCTGATTTTGCGATTCACGAAATTCTAGATCTTCCATCCACAAAATCCAAAATCCCAACTTCCGAACTCTTGGATCCCGTTGCCATGTGTTCTCTTGTGAGCAACAGTCGATATTGAATCACGACTTCAGATTTCGTGACTCGACCTTCGTCAAGGTTCTAGCTTGACGAACTATGAAATATTGAAATAATTCATAGTTGTCTTCTGTGCAGATTTACCAGATCTAACAATCTAGAATCATTCTTCTCCTCCTGAGAATGAATCTTGTATTCACTGGCTTCGACAAGAAATTCCAGGTCTCCCTTCCTTGAAACTTTCCACCACTCTTCCTCCTAAGATTTCTTTCTATGATTTGTTCCTCTGAACAACCTCTTCGAAACTTAGTCAAATTCCTATCCTATGCACACATTGCAACATAATTCACTCCTCACTCACTTCTCTGTGACTGATTTTGCACTCCTTGTGATTGTTGTCCAACCGATTTTAACTCCCTCATGACTGAATCACGATGTCCTTCCTGAGATTTTGAGTATGAAAACTTTATTCTACACTCCTTGCAGACATCAATGCACTTCTTGCATACGTATAAGTTCCACTATCCCTTCTGAGATTTAGAGTTGAGATAGACTCAGCCACACACTCCTTGTGAACACTATGCACACCTTGCACTTACTCAATAAAAAGAAATACCTAGGACTTATCTGTCTTCCACACTAACTCATACATTCAACAAAGCAAATGCATTCATGGATTCAAGAACATAAATAACGGAGAATTGAAAAATAATAGAAGCTCTACCATTCATTCAGATAGATACACAACCAACACACATTTGGGGAAATATATCTATGTTATATTCATCCACTGAAACTGAGATACATACATACATTGTTCTTCACTACTCCTAGACCTATATCAGAAAGGTTCAGCTATTGCTCGGTTCTTCTCTATCTGCAACAACAACAAAAATATCCATGCTAACAACAACAATTGACAACAACCACTACTGGGAAATATTACAAAGATTTATACAAAGAGGCATTCTTTGAGCATTCCCTCCAACTACTCTATGCTACCTTGAATGGAATTTAAATTCCATCAACTACTTAACACCTATTACAATAAATATTGCGTTAGACATATAAGACTACAATCTCTAAATCTGTACTGTGATCTGATCTATAAAACAAATACATTCCCCCATCGACTTTCATAATGGTTCAACCTTCAAACATTTAATACATTCATTATTCAAAAAGTTATGTCAGATATCACATTAATACATTGATCATTTTTGAAATTCAAAATATTTCAAAATGTGTGCTAGTGCACCCAACTGTTCTCCACGCTTGTGCTTTGTTGGTGATGCTCTTGCATCATACTCCCTTGGCTGAAAAATTCATGGACTCCTGTCCATGATCTCCTGCACTGATCTTCCATGGTTTTGGATCTTCGCTTCATTGACCCAGCTGGCATCCTCTACTTGTCTTCCTTTCCACTTCACTAAGTATTCAAAATACATCTTCCTTCTGGTCTTCTTACCAACTCTTTGATCTATGATCTTTTCCATCTGCGACTTCTCTTCTACAAGAATCTGTTTCTCCCACTGAATTTTCCTTTGATCTGCACATCTCTCAGTTCCATATTCCCTGTAAAAGTACAGGTATGCAATGTTGAATATGGGCAATATATCCAAATCTTCTGGTAACTCTAACTCATAAGCATTCTCGCCAAACTTCCTCAAGATTTTACATGGACCTATCTTTTTCAACTTCATTTTATTACACGTTCCCCTTGGGAATATTTCCTTCCTCAGGTGTGCTAGAACTTGATCTCCAACCTCAAATTCAAGCATTCTTCTATGTTGATCAGATCTGCGCTTGTATCGACTGTTGG
>SNQJ01S0149444.1:0-23405 GCA_010110895.2 Picea sitchensis | reverse complement strand
TGGACCCTCCTGTGAGGGAGTTAGCCCAGTACTGCTCTGATACCATGTTGTTTTTGTTCATATAAGATATGATCGATATATTATTACAATGATGAGTGTTCCATATGTAGGGAACATAAGGTGACCATCCATGAAAGGATGCATCCCTTGAATAATCAATAACTATTTGTTATTATTATTTACTTATTATATATTATAGTTAATAATCAATTATTAATTATATTATTAATTATTATCTTTAGAGAATGTCTTCCCGATGTTGTCCAAACATCAACAGCACATCCATAGGGATGTCCATATCTATTGCTCACTGCATTACACAGAAGAACCACTTCTTCACTAGTGCTTAGCCACTGGGATCACGTTCACCTGTGTTCGTCCATAGGCATGTCCACTCAATAGATCTTCTTTCCCACTAAATTACATAGGAGAGTCATCTGGAGTTTCTCGTCAACTCTCTTTCTCATAGGAGGCTAATACATCATCTTCATTTATGTTCTCATGATGATGCACCCATCACTTTGGGATTTCACACGTTCACCTTATGCTCAGCCACAAGCATGTCCAACTTTGAAAATCTCCTTTCTCACTGCGTCACACAGGAGAATCATATGGAGTTCTTCTCAACTCCCTATAAGGAGGAGGTCATCTCTACATTCCTTCTCTGTCACAGATGGGAACCACACACCCCTCTCATGGGCTTCCTTTCATGTTTGTAAGCTGGAGAATATCTCACATAGCTTCAATGGTCAACATATCTCAGGTTTGTAAGATGGAGAATGTCTCACATAGCTTCATTCATCAACGCTCCTTCTCAGCTAGGGAGGCATTCTTCATCATGCCAAGTCTCACACAGATGTACTTTGAATTTTGTCTTGGCTGAAGTCATCAACACTCCCTCTCAACTAGGGAGGCTTTCTTCACCAAGTTAGTTTGGTGAAGATGTCTGCAATCTGCTCATGTGTAGGAATGTACTGCATGTGTACGATTTTCCTCTACATCATATCTCTAATATAAGGATATTTCATCTCATCGTGTTTCGATCCATCAGAAAACACTGGGTTCTCAAGGAGCTTTACACATGGCTCTTGGTTATCATCATAGGATCCATCTCATGGTCAAGTAAATATGTTAGAAGCTTGTGAAGCCACATTGCTTTGCACACTCGATGCGATATACTCAGCCTTTGTGGTACTCAAGGATACAGAGTTTTGTTTCCTGCTGTATCAAGAAACCATGGCAACCTTCACAGTGGAAAAACAATTGGATGTGCTCTTTCGGTCCACTATACTTTTCTACTCAATCTGGATCGGCATATCCTGCAAACTCAAGTTCACATTGGAGGCATATCTCAGGCCATATCCAACTGTGCCTCGTATATATCTCAATACATGTTTTGTTGTTGTCTAGTGAGTCTGTCTCGGTTGACTCATGAAATGACTAAGCACATTCACTGCATGGCATGAATCAATTCTAATGTTTAACCAAATACATCAGTGATCCAATTAGTCGTGGAGCAGTCTCGTCTGAATCATCAACAATCTTTTTCTTTAAATCCATCACGGTGAATTTTGCATTCTGTCATACTGAACTTCTTTAATATTTTCACTGTATATTTTCCTTGACTCAAGAAAATATCATCGGTCCTTTGCCATACTTCTTGTCCCAAGAAGTAGTGCATCATACTCAGATTCTTCATCTCAAAATCAAAAGTCAAAGCTTACTTGTATCCAACAACAAGGCCTTCTGAATAAGTCATCAAAATCATGATCTCGTCACCAATACTGTAATAATATAGGTTTGGATCAACAATACTCTTGTTGAAACCCAAACTCATCAAGAATCTATCTATCTTATATGGTTTCCAACTCATGGATGGTAGTACGGATGGAAATGTATCAAGTTTATTGGATCAAGTGTCTCATCATAGACAACTCCCTCTATTTGTTAGAAACCTCTTGTCTATAGATCTCGTTTTGTATTTCTCGACACTTCCATTAGTTACATGCTTGATCTTATAGATCCTCTTGGAAGTTACCACAAACTTCCCTTCTGTTCCCTGAAAAATATCTTACACATCATTCTTTATGATATATTGGTATTATTTTGTTATGGCATATTTCCATACTTGTTCTCCTGTTGCTTCTCTAAGACAAGGAGGTTCAGCATCAATGAAGTGGCTCATGACTAAAGGATAGCTCAAAAATATCTTTTTCTTTCTGAGGATGTGCCTTGAGAGGCTTGTATGTTTCTCTGCCTCTTACAGAGTGAGTCTAGGTAGGCCTTTTATGCCTTGTTGCGATATCTCTATACATATCAACTAGAGAACTGGATCAACTGGAATAATGTTTGTCTCCCTCTAAACTGCTGAAGGGGGAGAAGGTATTGTCTCACTGTCAATCTCCATCTGAGATTCTCTGGGTTTATTGAATGGGTATCTCTTCTTTAAGGACAACATCTCTGCTTGTCTCGCATAATAATTCATCAAATATGGTTTGGACTGCCGTACCAGGGATAATGGTCCAAGTATTTAAGGGCTCCCATACTAGGGATAGTATCCTTCATTTATTTAAAAATGCAATCAACTATAAAATTAGAGATCAATTGATTTCCCTGGTTTGTAGTCATGATTTGGTTTTAGAGGAAGTACTTCTCCTCTCTCTTCTCTTCATTCTTTTGAGGTGGATCTGGATCAATGTCAGTGGTAGAAGCATATTGTCTTCCCTTCTTCCTTGTTGGAAAGTTTCTTGCATAGTGTCCATATTTGTCACATCTGAGGCACTGAATTTTTGAAACATCTCTTCTTTGATAACCTGGATTTGATGAAGACTTTTCATCTTTAAATGTTTGTCTGAAATTTCTTTTGAATTTTCCTCCTTTCTTTGTATAAAGTGCAAGAGCATGATTTTCTTCTGAGGAATCTTCCACTCCTCTATTGCTAAGTCTAAGTTCTTCTTGAGTACAATCTGTCCATAGACGATCAAAGGTTGGTAGAGCTTCTCTTCCACTGATACTCTGAAGAAAAGTCTCCCATTATTTTGGAAGGTTGTTGAGAGTGGTTAAGACAAGTTCTCTATCAGAAATGATTTCTCCAATGGTTCCTAGTTGTTCTTTAATCTTTGATATCTTCATAAAGAAGATGGCAACTGTGTCACCTTTTGTCATCTTGGTACTTTGAAGTTGGATCTTCAAGGTAAGGGCTATGAGGGTGTTGTCACTTTCAAACATTTCTTTTAATGCTTCATACATATCATAAGTTGTCTTCAGGTTGGCAATACAAGGTAGGAGATGATCTCTTACTGAGTAGATGATTAATTTTCTTGCTTTGAAATCTTCTTCCTTTCTTATCTTCTTCTCTACATCTGTAGTTGTGTCTGGAAGGGTTTTAGTTACCACATCCAAAAGGCATCTTCTTCAAGGGTGACCTGAAGCCTTGATTTCCAGGTGTTGAAGTTGTTTGCTCCATCAAGCCTATCTTCTACTAAGGCTCTGTTCTTCATTTGTTTGATTTCTTCAAACTCTCGCCAACTAGATTTTGAAAACCTAATGATTAGGTTGAATTAGTAACCTTGGATTATGTTGGACTTATGACTGCCAACAATCAACTTGATAGTGTCACAAAGATGCTTGCTGATTTAAAAAAAAAACGTTTCTTCAAGAAGTTCCAGAAATCTAAGATCAAGATTCTGTAGGAAATTTCGGCACCCTAGAAACCCTAGGGCCAAAAACTCAAAATCTTTGGAATTTGATTTTAAGAGCTTATCGAGATGCGCTGGAGGAGGCCATTTTCTTCTATGCCAAAAATAGCCCCAACGTCCAATTATTAAGGGCTAGAACACCACAGAAAGGAGGGTCGTACAGATTTTTCTGGAAACCCTAGGAGGGTCGTACAGTTATGCAAAAGTGAGAGGAGACTTGGTAGATGCTTGTGCAATGGGTTCTTTCAAGACCTATGCTCTGATACCATGTTGATTTTTCAATAAGAAAGGTTAAGCATGAAGTTCATTCCATTTTTAGAATTTAACCATAACCATTAATGTTGCAGCAACCAAGATCACAACAAGAAGCATCATGCACAAGAACACAAGTATCTTGGGAAATCCTTCTCGACAAGGGAATAAAACCCAACGAAATCCTTTTCTATATTCTTCAAGAGAAAGACCTTCACCACCAAGAAAACCTAGCACACAAGAGGGTGCTCAAACCCTAGAAGACTAATGCCCAAGAGAGGTGGACACTTTTCCCAAGAAGGTGTACTTGATGAAATTTCCAAACTCACATGAAAGATATGATTCCTCAATGGGGAATTTACCTTTACTTATACTAGACTGAACCTGTCAATAGAAGTGTTTATTGGCACAACAGGGCCGACCTCACTAGCTCATAATATAATTAATTATATTTTACATTAATTACCAATCCCATTAAGGTGGGGCCGACCTGTACCCTTTACATTACAATTAGGGTTACTGTAATGTCCCGACTTTGGGACATCATCATAGTGCAGAGGTTTATGATGACCAAAGTAGCTAGATGGATGTTATAGAGAGTACAGGGGTTATTGAGAGGAATTGTTGGGTCCAACTTGCAATGCTCATCATATTTCATCATTATGAGCCATTCCGCACAGGTTGTCTTTGGTTCCATTGCATTCCGACGATTTCCATGATTTTGACTATTTTGGGCTACAAGTTAATTAAATTCACTCAAGAGGTCATTTTGGGCACACTACTTGGAGGAACCTCTTAGTGTAATAGCTCATTGGAATCGGGAAGAGAAACACTACAGGATGGGATAGTGAGAAGTGACTTTCAGTGGCCAGGGAAGCCACAAGGAGAGATAAGGTGTTTTTCAGAGGTAAAAAGGTTAATTAATTAATTAAAGTGATTTAATTAATTAATCAAATATTAATAAAATGAAAGCCACTTTGGAGAAACAAGGTGAGCCAAAACGTATAAAGGAAAGGCAAGGGCCTCTACTCATGGATTCATGTATGATTATATTTTGATATCTAGCTTCTAGCTAGTGAGCCCAACATTGGGGGTTTTGAGGGTTTTGATTTCACAAACCCTAGAGGACGATTCGGTGGTGAAATATTCCACCTAGCTTGTCCCAAGCTTGGTATCGGAGATGCAATACTCTCCCACACCATTATAGTTCGGTTCTACATCAGTGCAAGAGGGTTCTACACCAGCCACAAGCATAGGAAGAGAAGGAAGGCGCACCATTGGGGGTTTCTAGCAAGGGGGGCGCACCATTCTTGGAGAGAGATTCATTGCAGGTGATTGGCAGGGATTTTGGAGATTATATCACCTGGGTTTTCATTGCAGGGCCTTTTACATCAGATCTAGTCCATTCATGAGGAGTTTCGGGTGCTATTTGATTTATTATATGCATGGGATGAATTGGAGGAGAGGAGCAAACTTCAAAAATTGATTTCAGTCATTTGCTAGCTCAGATCTTCACCATTTCGCTTGGGACTTCAACAAGGAGGTAACCAAGCCCCGATCTATCATTCTAGTAGTTTTGTGGAGCATTTGGAGGCATCTAGGAGTGAGGCCGGTTTATCTAGGGTTTCAGGCATCCAAGGGGGCGCACCATATCTTGGAGGAGGTTCAGATCCATAGGGTTTGAGGGAGATCTTGGAGATTCGGGCACCTAGGTTGTTCTTGCCATCACCCGATCTATTGTTTGGCATGTTTCCTGAGGTGATTGGACACATTTGGCAGCAGGGTCGAATTGTTGAGGAGCTTCAACATTCCAGCAGGACATGGCATCTTCCAGTGGGGGTTTGGCACTTCATACGGCCCAGATCTACCTTGGAATTGGTATTCATCTCTTATCTAGCCTTTGGAGGCTTATTTTGTATTAGCTGGAGATTTTTGTAGAAGCTCTGTTGTCTATCTTCTTAGCCATCTGTTGAGCATTCCAGATCGACATATTCATTGTAGCAGGTTCTTCTATTTCATGAATAAAAGAAGATTTGAGATGTTTTGGCTTGTCTATCATATTGCATATGGTTGAGGTATGTTCCATGGTTATATATTCTTGTTTATTTTTGAAATACACATATATAACACATCAGTACACCCTTAGGCCGAAATCAAGAGGCCATCCTGCAAGTAAACACATCTAAACAAGTAGATCAACAAAGTGTTTGACGAAATACCACAACCAGAAAAAGTTTTAAAAGACACCAAAACCGTGATGTTCCTATCATAATGGCTTGGGAACATTACAATGGTATCAGAGCCTAAATCCTGCCAACCTGAGGGATCTCACGTAGGGATAAATGGATAGTTGGAAAGAAATGGATAAGATAGCATTTGAGATAACATGCTTGGAGATAATATAGTCCGGCCTTAGTGAGGAAAATAGGGCTCTCGTAACCTTTCCTCAGTATGTAGCCTTTATAAAGCCCAGTTGGAGGGAAGAGGATATCTTACATGGGATCATCATAGCAGATACAAAGAAAAAATAAGCAGCTAGATGGTTGGAAGAACAGAGGAACCCCACACCCATTAGGAGCACGCAACCTTGCTACAGTTGCAAGGGGCCATGGGAACCAGATCATAGGTGCAGGGATAAAGACCAAAAGCACACTATTGAGGCACACTATGACATTGATGATCAGATGAGTGAGGATGGAGTGATAGATGATGATTTGAGACAATCTGATGATGATAGTGACTCTTACACAGAGGCTAGTGATAGTGACTCTTGTATAGAGGATGATGCTACTAGCACTCTTGAGGAAGATGATGACCCTTGTGTAGTGGATAGGAAGTTGGATGGACAGGATGATAGCACCAGTGTCTCAACAGACATATCACATACCATTGATGACCTTACGCCTCAATAGAGTGGTGACACTAGTGAGGAGTCACGCGTGTTAGCACCTAGAGATGATGAGCTTACTATGATGGCCGTGACACATATGTCATCCTTCCAGACACCCCTGATAGCCACGTCACATGAGGAGGTTAGTGGCATGTCAGATAGGGTTGATGAGCCTTGTGTGAGGGATGCACACCACAGACATGTAGATCCATTGATCCAGGAGGAGATACAGGGAGGACAGACAGGGGACCTTACACATACAGATCAGCCAGAGGAGATTGAGTCATAGTTTTTGGAGACTCCATTAGTGGAGCAGATTGTGGATGTTGATAGGTTGATGGGACACTCACTTCTAGGATCAGCCTACATTAATGAGGATGCACTCTTTAGCAGTCAGGATGACCATATCATGTGTCTGGATACATCTATATGGGATCCATGCACATATGATAGTAGCAGGTTGAGTGCACAGGAGGATACGACTGCCCATACAAGATACAGTGTGATCCAGGGGGGGGGATAGCATCTAGTGATGGGGTGCAGTGGCATACAGGAGTACCCAACATCACAGTAGATAGTGGACAGTTCATCACGTTATTTTGTGCAGAGGGTGTTTTTGTGGATTCTAGAGTTGACACTAGAAGGACTGACACTAGTAGTGAGGGGTATGAGGTGGCACCTCAGCATGAATGTGATCAGGGGTCACGCCACTTAGTAGCACAATTGAGAGTTAGTGAGGCTATGATCATGGAAACCACTATACGTATTGATGATCTGCATGCAGTGATGGAAGATTACTATTGGAGAGTATCATTAACACATGGTAGTTCAGATGAGGGATTTTCCATGGGTGATTTTCATACTCTCAGGGAGAAAGTATCTATAATGAGGACCGATCACCAACAGTTGTTGACTAACAGGGACTACCTATTGAGGATTTGTGAGATGTATCATGAGGCTCTGAGGGAGCAGGAGCTGGAGGTGGACAGACTTACTCAGGAGTTAGAGAGCACTCGAGGCTTCTTGAGAGGCACACAAGCAACCCTTCAAGAATTAGAGTCTAGATCAGAGGAGCTCCTTGAGGAGATTCGTCAGAGATCCACTTCACCTATCTTGGTGGATGCCTAGATACATCATTCAGTCACATCATTGGAGGATGTTGGTGGTCTAGCATAGGAGCACCAGTTGATGGAGGAGCTTGAGGTGTGCACATGATCACTGATGAGTATGGAGAGTTACGGTCCAGGGGCACATGAGAGGATCTTTGAGACAGTCAGGCACTCAACTACACATGGAGGCTCCAGATCCAGGGGCAATTTTGATGATACTTCCATTTGTGTCCCTAGAGGGATTGACCTTCATGTAGAGGTTGATCTAGTAGTACACCCAGGATCCATAATGTTGCAGGGGTATACAGGGGACTACCTAAGTATGTAGGAGCATACAATGGTGATTGATGACTCACAGAGACATGCAGAGGTTTACAGTGAGATCCAGAGGGGTGTATTGATGTGTAGGGAGGAGACACACTTCAGGGAGCATGTAGATTCTCTTCCTTTGCATCAGCACATAGTTATGAGAGGTCACCTTCGCAGTATCAGCAGTTGCATGGGAGATGAGACATGGAGAGTGGTTAGGTTGAAACCACTTGACATGAGTGCATTTACGACATACATCAGGACAGAGGTGGGTCGTGATGGGCAGACAATAGAGGCCTTGTGTGTGATGATGAGCATCATAGGCAAGATGATAGAAGACAGCTCAGAGGCCGACATAGATACAGATACTCATGAGGATGAGCATGGGGGACTTCCAACAGTGATCAATCTAACATAGGAGCAGCCAACAGAGACTGGAAGTGATAAACTTCCAAGTTTTCCATGGAACCTGGGAGTCCGGCTTTTTAGCAAGATGTTCATGTTGACCCATGTTGCGCCAGAGAGCCACACACTCCACTTTGGGTTGGTTTGGAGTGGGCCTGTAGGTACTTGTCCTATGGGGTGAGAACTTTTCTCCCTCTTGATCATCATGATAGGGCATAGAGATGTTTGGACAGGTACTTCTTCTACATAGGTGTCTTTACTGATACAGTTTTTGTACAGCGGGTCCAATGGTCACATGTATTTCAGTTGGAGGACTCAGGAGAGGAGGATTCAGGATGTATGCAGGGGGCAGACAGTCATGGTCAGAGTAGTGCAAAGCCAGCAGGGTGATCTTCAACAGAGGTTAGCATGGGACCCGGGGATTGAAAGGTTAGGAATTTCACTGACTGACAGAGGCGAGTGGACCTTTGCAGGGGGAAATTGTTCTAACTTTCCATTGAGCTTCAGTGTTGAGAGGAGCGCATTGCTTGCGGGTGTCTCACAGAGGTCTTGCAACACCTCATTCTGGCATCATCATGTGCAGTTGATGGAGGACATATGGATATTGGTAGAGACTTGGAGGGTGGATTCATTCCAAGATGAGGCCATGTGTCATATGCAGGAGATTTCTGGAGTTGGTATATTTCAGGGTTATGCTTCCCAGGGGCTAGTAGTTCATGACTTGATATGGGACCCAGGGGGCAGAGTGTATGAGTGTTCATCTTTGGATGGGTTCTACTATGTATCCCATAGGTGGACATGGGATCCTGGTATTTTATTTGAGGGGATTTGGTTATTTCTTGAGGATAAGCAATTTTCTAGCAGGGAGAACTGTAATGTCCCCACTTTGGGACATCATCACAGTGCAGAGGTTTATGATGACCAGAGTAGCCAGATGGATGTTATAGCAAGTACAAGGGTTATTGAGAATCATTATGGGGTCCAACTTGCATTGCTTATCATATTTCATCATTATGAGGTTTCGTTTCATTCCGACGATTTCCATGATTTTGACTATTTTGGGCTATAAGTTAATTAAATTCACTCAAGAGGTCATTTTGGGCACATTACTTGGAGGAACCTCTCAGTGTAATAGCTCATTGGAATCGAGAAGAGAAACACTACAATATGGGATAGTGAGAAGTGACTTTCAGTGGCCAGGGAATCCACAAGGAGAGATAAAGTGTTTTTCAGAGGTAAAAAGGTTAATTAATTAATTAAATAAATATTAATAAAAACAAAGTCACTTTGGAGAAACAAGGTGAGCCAAAAAGTATAAAGGAAAGGCAAGGGCCTCCACTCATGGATTCATGTATGATTATATTTTGATATCTGGCTTCTAGCTAGTGAGCTTAGCATTGGGGGTTTTGAGGGTTTTGATTTAACAAACTCTAGAGGACGATTCGGTGGTGAAAGATTCCACCTAGCTTGTCCCAATATTGGTCTTGAATATGCAATACTCTCCCACACCATTCTAGTTCAGTTCTACATCAGTGCAGGAGGGTTCTACACCAGCCACAGGCACATGAAGAGAAGGAGGGCGCACCATTGGGGGTTTTCAGCAAGGGGTCGCACCATTCTTGGAGAGAGATTCATTGTAGGTGATTGGCAGGGCTTTTGGAGATTCTATCACCTGGGTTTTCATTGCAGGGCCTTAGACATCAGATTTAGTCCATTCATGAGGAGTTTTAGAGGCCATTTGATTTATTAGATGCATGGGACGAATTGGAGGAGAGGAGCAAACTTCAGAAATTGGTTTCAGTCATTTGCTAGCTCTGATCTTCACCATTTCGCTTGGGACTTCACCAGGGAGGTAAGCAAACCTCGATCTATTATTCTAGTGGTTTGTTGGAGCATTTCGAGGCATCTAGGAGTGAGGCTGATTTATCTAGGGTTTCAGGCATCCAAGGGGGTGCATCATATCTTGGAGGAGGTTCAAATCCATAGGGTTTGAAGGATATATTGGAGATTCGAGCACATGGGTTGTTCTTGCCATCACCTGATCTATTGTTTGGCATCTTTCCTGAGGTGATTGGACACATTTGGGAGTAGGGCTAAATTGTTGAGGAGCTTCAACATTCTAGCGAGACGTGGCATCTTCCAATGGGGGTTTGGCACTTCATACGGCCCAGATCTACCTTAGCATTGGTCTTCATATCTTATCCAGCCTTTGGAGGCTTATTTTGTATTATCGAGATCTTTTTGTAGCATCTCTATTGTCTATCTTCTTACCCATCTGTTGAGCATTCCAGATCGGCATCTTCATTGTAGCGGGTTCTTCTATTTCATGAATAAAAGAAGATTTGAGATGTTTTGTCTTATCTATCATATTGCATATGGTTGAGGTATGTTCCATGTTTATATCTTCTTGTTTATTGCTACAATACACATATATAACACATCAGTACACCCTAAGGCCGAAATCAAGAGGCCATCATGCAAGTAAACACATCTAAACAAGTAGATCAACAAAGTGTTTGACGAAATACCACAACCAGAAAAAGTTTTAAAAGACACCAAAACCATGATGTTCCTATCATAATGGTTTGGGAACATTACAGTTACAGGCAGGTCTGATTTTTGAACAATATAACAAGGGATCTTGTACACCCACTAGTGCTCATCCACTAGGGGCACATCCATAGGGATGTTCATATCTTATGCCTATATTTTGCTTTAAGTCTAATCTGATTATAGCCTGAATATCCATCAAGCATGGAAATCATTCCTGATCCTGTTACTCTTTGAATTAAGGTTTCCATCTTGGGAAGGGGGTAGTGATCCTTTGTGCAAGCAATATTCAAATTCCTGAAGTCAATGCATAGCCTAATATTTCCATTCTTCTTCCTAGCAACATCCAAATTTGAGCACCATGAAGAATGTCTAGTCTGGCCTATGATGCCTACCTCTAGCATTTTTTGTAACTCATGTTGGACCAAATGAGCTAACTTGGGGTTCATTTGTCTCAACTTCTGTCTAAAGGGCTTAGTTTCTTCCTTTAGAGGAATCACATGCTGAATTACATCTTCCCTATAGACTTTGAGCTCATCATAACTAAAGGCCAAAACATCCCTATATTCTTTTAATAACTTAACATTTTTTTCCCTTTCTTCAATAGGGGTAGTTTTGCCTACCTTTATCATCCTAGGCTCTTGTTCATTACAAATGTTGACTTCTAAATGATCACAAAGTTTTTCTTTTGACTCCTCTTTTTGTCTATGATCGTCTTGTCTATCAAAGTTTTTCTCTTGGGCCACAACCCGCTTAGGAACTGGATTTAACTTATCATCATCTCCAATATAATTACAACCCTCGTTTTTTACACTGATGCCAAAATCAGAAAACTCGTGCATATGAGTCAAGAACTTAATAACATGTTTGTCATCATCAAAAACTTGCCAGTGATTCATGTTATTAGGAACTGACGGTCTAAAAATCACTTCCACTGAAATATTCTCATCAATCAAATTATCTAAAATCTGAAGTGTGGAAGCAGCTACCGCAAGTTCATCAACCTTGGAATTTTGTTCTCTAGGAATAGCAATAAGGTTTAAAGCATATAGATCACTAATGGAGTCCCAAATTGCATTCATATACCTTTTCAATCTCTCAGACTTGCAAGTAAATTTATTCTTTAGTTGTTGTATGACCAAGTTTGAATCCCCCTTGATGTTTAAACATTTCACACCCATATCCTTGCAAATTTCTAAACCAAGTAGCAAGGCCTCATACTCAGCCACATTATTGGTTGCATCAAACTACAACCTATAAGAAGACTTAAACACTTTACCATTTGGAGCTTGAAGCACAATTCCATCACCTTTTCCTGCTCTAGAGAAAGCACCGTCAAAATTCATGTACCATATCTCATCAACTCCATTATCTTAAAATTTTTCCTCTAAGGGCACAATGGATTTAGACAAGATGGAATAATTACCAAGACTCTCCTCATTATACTTTAACTCATTTTGGGGGTTTCTTGAGTCTTCAATGTGATACCTTCTAAACACTTCCCTAGTCAACATGAAAGTGTTCCCATAAGGAGTAGGGATGGTAGCATAAGATAAATCCATTTGTAAGTTACCACCCAAATCCGCAGATGCCTTTCTATTCAATAACATTCCCCAAGCATACAAAACATCAATCACCACAATGTCCATTTCAAACATAATGTCCGGAAGGACTGCCAAATGTACTTGCAAACCTTTAATCAATCCATGCACTTCTATCATTTTACTATCCATGGCACAATTGTTATGATAAGGTCTAGATATTCTAAGATTCAATTGTTCCATCACCTTCTTAGTCATAACATTATAACTTGCCCTTGAATCTAGCATGCAATTGTGTAATACTTTGTCGTTCACAAGCAAAGAAAGATAGAAAGGTAAATTCTTCTCATTCCCCCTATCCCAATTATGTAGGATAACTGGTGCATCCTGGTAAGCCACTGTTGGTTGCCTATCAACAAAACTCTGAGGAGGATCTTCTATGGCCTTAAGTAACTTCTCCCTTTAGGAAGGGATATTCATAAGTTCTGAAACTGGAACTAACATCTTAGCATTACTCAACCAACCACCTAAGTCAATATTCAAACTTGAGTCAACATGCACATTTGACTTAGGAGGAAAAGGGGATACCTTGGGAACACTAGATTGACCTTTATCTTGTCCTTTATTTGCGTTCCTTTGTTATGCAATTCCCCTATACTTAGCCATTTCTGCTACTTATTGGGGTGTGGGCTTAGGCCCAAACTTCTCTGTTGCTTTATCAACAACATTATTCATAAGGTTTGCACTATTTCCATATTCAAAAAACTCCATCCAATCATACATGCCACAATTGCATTTCCTACCACACATGTTAACTTGTTCATTTCCTTGATTTCCATAATCATTATCATAACAACCCTCAAGGAAAACTGGACAAGTCACTTCCTCATGAAACTCACCACAAGGCCTACAATAATATATTGAGTGATGATCTACCAAGTTGGTCGCTTCAAAAGGATTAGGTGGCCTTTTCTCATTTTGGGGAGGTCTCTTAGGCAATTTATCATTTGACCTAGGATGTTGTCTATTATTATGTGACCTCTCCATAGTGATCAATCTATTCTGCAAAGCATTGATCTGACTGGCATGATTTATTTCCATTTGTTTAATAAGTTGGGTCAACTCCTTAATTACATCATTTTATGACTCTTGACCCTCAACCTTCTTCTTCTTTTCATCATTAACCTTTGAAGAAGAACCTCTTGTGAAACCAGTAATATTAGATTTCCTAGCATCTTGCATATTCTTATCGATTTTGATAGTTGTGGCTTGTGTTGACTTCAAATTTTGAGGATCTTTATCCCTCAAGGCATAACTCATCTCCCCCTCAAAATCCTCCATATAATATATCAAGACTGCAACATCTGAGGGTTTTATATCATCATGCAGACTCTTCACTAAACTGTTAAACTTAGTGTTGAACTCCTCCATAATTTCATTCACTTTCTTGTGACTATAAGTGAGGGAAGCTAACTAAAATCTATGTTCCTTCTAATCACCCCATCTCTTTCTAAATTCATCCAATATCGAATCAAGGGTGCTAAACTTAGCAGGATCAAAATCAGTAAACCATTCAGCAACATCACCTTCTAGTGAATACACAAAAAGGGTCATATTCACATCCTCTTCATTATGACCTCGACAATATATTTCAACACACATCTAGAAGTTCAAGATGTGAGGCTTTGCACTGATTGCATTGTTTCCCTGAAAGGTAGGTAACTTGTCTATGGCCTTCTCAGGGACTTGGTGTGGGGCAGCTTGGATTGCGGCAAAATTCAAAGGCCTCAAAAACACACTCATGGTTGCGTTAGGAGTATCAGTGGGATTATTAACAATTGGTTGTTTATTGGTTTGGAACAAGAATTGGATATCAGTGAGTGCTTCTTCTCCAAGACTTTCAAGTAGCCTCCTAGGGTCAAGGCAATTTATCCTCCTCCTTTAAACCTTTTCGGGTTTAGGAAAAGAGTAAATCAATCCTTGTGCAACACTCCGAGTAATATACATGACAGATTTTTTCAATGGAGTCGCCACTTGGAAAAGAATCACACAAAATCAACCAATGCAAGTTCAAAGAATTTTAGGGACTAAAGGTTTTTATTGTTTAGTTCTAAAAGAATAAGTTAAGTCGTTTTGACCAAGGATAAATGACTTATCCCCGGCAATGACGCCAAAGATGTAGTCGTCCTTATACACACTTGCAGAAGTGAGCTAAATCCTGCTCACTTAGTGTATCGTCGGAGGCACAATGCCTAGGTTCAAAGTCCACGCTGTCACTTTGACTTGAACCTCTTCCATCTAGGCTAACTCCTAGGGAAGCCCAAAGGGGTAGACCCTAGTTACTAGATGAGATTTAGAATTTAATGTTCTAGGAGTTGGTTTTAATTAGTTAAATGGTCAAGGAGAATCTAGCCTATGATGTTAAGAAGCAAATGCGGAATGCAACAATATAGGATGATAGTCAAACCTTTTCCTAGGTCAACTAAGACTAGTGCCTAAGATTGGGCAAGGGGTCAACCAAGTTAAGGGGATATTCGTTACAAGATAGTTACAAGTTTACAAATGTTACAACAAGATAGATACAACTAGACACACAGATACAGAAAGAATATCTAAGATTACAATAGATAAATGCAATAAATACAAGATGTACAAGAAATAACAAATTGCTTGGATGTGCAGGAAAAGAAGATACTCAAGATGAAACAACCATCAACACATCAAGCCAAGCATGCTCACAATAGATATTACTCTATTGGACCGCTTATCAATGACATAAAGATGAAAATCACTCAAGACCCAGTCAATAGAGTGCCTCCAGATGGATGCACAACTTCTTGAAGGATCACACCACAAATTATAGGAACAACAATATAGATGAAAAGCTTGAAAAGTAAAGTGCTCTAGATGATAGATGTAACCACTTAGATAATTATTCCACAACACATAAAATGACTTACATGTAAAAGTAGAAATGAGGTCAATGTGCTTGCAAGTGTAAAAGTAAATTGCCAATGTTGTAGACCAAGGATTAAGTTAGGTGGTTATGTGAGATTTGTTTTAATCCTATCTAAGTGTCAACCCAATAATTTCCTCCCCCAATTACCAAGTGACTGTTGGGTGCTCAAGAAGTTAGGCAACGAGGCCCACCCTATCTCCACAGGTCAGTCCTAAGATCAGAGTACTTCTGGAAAGGACGCCGTGTGCTGTGAGACCGTCCCCAGCCTAGCACCTTTCGTTGCCTTCCTCCAACCCCGTTTTAAATGGCAAAGATGGTTGGTAAAGGTGTCCTATTAAGTCTAATAAATTTCTAAGCTTAAGGACTAAGTATTAAAATGTGTTTGAGTGATTAAAGCTCGCTCAAAAAGTGTCAAACTATACTACTATGAATTTTAATTCTCGAAAAAGGGCCTAAGGGACCCAAAACCAAAATTAAAAGTTATGAATATTGAAGCTCCTTAAATAATGAGATTGCAAGTTGAATTCTTAAGTTAAGAGTTATTGCATGTAAATTATGAAGAACTGGAAAACAACTTGCGGAATTCAAAAAACGATTATTTAAGCCCTTAAGAAGCCCATGTTTGCATGCATGTGTGAGAACTAAATACTGAAAAAGTAAATGACTTGCATGCAATGAATTGATGAAAATTAAAGATTCAATCTAAGCCTCCACGGGCTCTAAGCTAGCATCTAGGTGTGATATCTACTCTATATTATTTTACCTTTTACGCATGCATGTAGATATCAACAACTAAACTAGCTAAGCTATGAAAGAAAAAAAGAAAAGAAAACTAATCTAAAACTTGGAAAGCAAAATTGAAATGGAGAATGCAAGCCTCTTGCGTACACTCCTTTGGGCTTGATTACAACGTTTTGGATTGAAATAAGAAGAAGAGAAAGGTTACCACTTTTGAAAGGAGGTATTTGGATGTGTGTTGTGCTTGAAATCGGGTAGCATGCACCCTTAACCTGGCGAGAACCTGCGAAAATCAGCAAGTTGTTGCTTGCTGATTTTGTTGCAACACACTCAAACAAAGTTACGAAAATTCTTGTTTTTCAACATAAATTCCCCACATGTAAAAACCAAAAAAATTAATTGATTATGTTGACCTATATAAGATTGTTAGCCACCAAAATCTGAAATGAATAATTGACAGAAAATTAAATGGAAATATAGAAGTTTCTGAAGTTTTTATGAGCAGTGAAGGTAGATTCCTACTTGAATCTATCCCAAAGATGCTCTTGAGGCAACCTGCAAACCTTGAGCCAAATGTGAGATAAAATAATAGATAATATCTTGCATGCAAAAATAATACAACACAGTTTATTTTATTAGCATATACAAAACATATAGATGAGCAACTACACTATTGCTTCACCTAGCCTAGTAAACTAATTACCCAAGCAACTATTGAAGAATTCACAAAAGATTAAAAGAATGATTTCACCTCACAATAGATAAGAAAACCAAGACCAAGTCCCATACTCCATGATTCCTCCAAAGCTCTTTTTATTTCCAAAGGGAAGAGGTTGTAGCAACAAAGTTGTTCCAAGCTCTTCAAGAACAAATGCAGTGAAGCAAGATGAACAATAATGAGAGAAAGAGAGAGTGATATGGTAAGAAAATAGTAGCATAACAATAATCTAAAGAATGGTAATGAATGAGGGAGTGAGAGGTCTCTTTTATACCTTGAGAGGCCAAAGAGACCCCTCTTGGATCTTCAACACTAGTCAAAAATCCAAGGGAAGATGAGCTCAAGGAAAGAAGGCGCATGAGATTTTAGGTTTGAGGAGAATGGAATGTTGGGTGAGGTGGAGTGTGAAGCGTCAAGGCAAGAGGGATGCATTGGTTGAAGGAAAAGCACTTCCCTTGCTTTGAAAGCGAGTTTCCTTGCTTTGATTCATGTTTCCACTTTCATGGAGAGTGATGGCGCACTTCCAATGGAAAGGCGTGAGCTAAGTGAGGGAGTGTGTTGGCATGTGTTAGCCACAATCCAAGGTAGGACGTGGAAGGTGGAGGAGGGGCTCACCTCATGAGGAGGGGCCCATAACCATTTTAGAAATGATTTATTAGATCACACATTGGAGGGGGACGCATTCCCCGAGAGGGGGCACAAATCCCAAGGGGTTTTAATTAATGAGTGAGTTAGGAAGTGGGTAAAGGTTAGGAAAAGGGGATTGGGTAGGTTAGGGAGTCTCTCTCAACCATTTTTCACCTTTACTTTATCGTATTTGATCATTTATTACAAAATTGACATTTTTCCATGTCTTGGGTTTAGCAATTAAAATTGCTTTTATTTGACTAAGACTCCTATGTGGAAAAAACCCTAACAAAACTTGTTCGATTGAGTTGAAACTTGGCCCAAGGGTATAGGAGGTCTCATTCCATTTATTTTGAGTACAAATACCCCTATCAAAATCCCAAGGACCTATCTTTTACAATTTTTCATCAGAATTAATTAATTAAATTTCCAGCCGTAGGAAATTTTAATTAATTAAAAAAAACCTATCTAGACTCGACTAAAAATCATGAAAATTCTTGTGTTGTCTTACATGGTAATTTAAATCGTTCCTAAACACTAGCTACCAAAGGATGGCTTCATTAGAATTCCTTTCGCCACTTTGGAGGATTTATTGCTGATGGGAGTGAAAAACTCAAGGGAAATTAATAGGGTTGGTTAGGCCAAATTAATAACCTGAGGATAAAAAAAACTCAGATAAAGGAACTCTCCGAATGAAGAAATCCTAAGGAAACTGACCTAACTATGACACATGCAGACTTATTACATTATAAACCCACGCAGGGGTGTGAAAATTCCATTTACAAAACTATGTGCTGGAGCAAAAATTGCCATGTAGAACCAAACAGTGTTCGACATGTTTGCATCTGATGATGCATATCTTCATGGTACATGGAGTTAACCCCCTAGTTGAATAGGCAGTCAACACCTTCCTTTCCAAAATTTTGATGATTCTTTACTTTATGACTTGGAAAGTGAAGAGGAGCTAGATGATCCCTTGAAAGCTTTAAATCCTTCATGTTATGATACAGATAGTGACATAGCTGATAATATTGATGAGTTCATACGTGTTGGAAGGTGTAAGTGGGATGTGATTGGTTCTAATAAGGATCGCATTTATGACACTAAAGGTCATTTCCAGAAGTTTCCTTTGCAACTATCATATGAGGTCACTAATTTTGACAGTTGGAAACTAGGAGATGATATAATTACAAATACTTTCCAAACACCCAGGGATGACCTAGTCCTATATTCTCCTGATGATTTTCGGTCATACCTTGAGGATTTTGATGAGTACTCCTCTGATCATTCAGATTTATTCTATGAAGAAAATTATCAGCCATCGTTTTTCTCAAATCCTTATGAGAGTGAGGAAGTTGCTTGCCTAAAGCAGAATACTTGTGATGATATTTTCTACCTCCCTTTGATTACTTTACCTCACTATGTCACTAAGGGTATGGTTTGGAAACATGTCCCTTATCCCAAGTCTTCTGTAGGAAAAAGCCTCCTTTTGTTTTTTGGGGGAAGGTTGGGTACCTTAAGAAGAAGCTTATTATCATAGTCTTTCAGCTTCCCCTTAAGGAATTGTCGGTCATCCTTTCGATTCTTGTTAATCCCTTCCCAGGCCTCAGATTGTGAAGACGTCTGAGGTAGCCAGATTTCAGACTCTTTGAGTCAATCTTTTGAACCTTTGACTTTTCACAATCCCTTTCTGAGATGGATTGAGCACTTTCTTGAGAGTCTAACTTGGCACCACTTTTTTCCTCCCACCCGCCTCCATGAGCTAGACCTTACGATTTCCAATGATACAATACATTTTCTAACTCATGTTATTTTTGTGCTTAACTTATCACTGCATTGGTTTATGATGAAGCACAAAGGCAAGTATTATGAGACATTGCTAGGATGGTTTCACTGGCTATTTGACTACACCTAGCATTCAACCAACAGGCAAGTAGAGGTAAGTAGGTAGGCATTTGCATTCATTGTATATACCATCTGCATTTCATGCTAGAGTAGTTGTATTTCCATTTGTATATATGCTTTCTTACTTTCATTTTTTGTACCATATATGAGCCAAGGGTGATATCACCACCCCAAATGATTACTAATGATTTTTGTTGAGATCAAGCAGGCCACAGGTCATGCCAGATATGCTAAGGTTCTCATGTGCTATATGATGAGCACATGTCCTTGAGTGGGAGCCAGATGTTATCCCCTAGCCTAGGGATAACTAAGGAGATTATGTTTTGAGGCCCACAGATCCTAGACATGGAGTACCGAGAGCCATATTGACTTGAGTCTGGCCCTGGAGGGCTCATCTTTCTTCTTCAGCACCTCCACCTTGTCAGCAGTAGAATCCATCCCATCGGCCTGGTCCTTCAGTATCAGTGGGTCATTCTCCATGAGGTAATGAGTCCGGACATCATGGTATTTGTCACTCTGGTTCTCAAAACATTTGAATATGTGCATTTAATTCTTTTACTTCTGACACATGCTTGCACCTTATGCTTTTCCACTTGTCCACACCTGGGGGGAATGACAAGATTCCCTAGAAATTTGGTTCCTATTGACCGCCTCTTCAACTAGGGGGTCAAATCCATGTACCATGAAGATATGCATCATCAAATGCAAACATATCGAAGACTTTTTGGTTCTACAGGGCAATATTTGCTCCAGCACACAGTTTTGTAAGAGGGATTACCACACCCCTACGTGGGTTAATATTGTAATATGTATTCATGGATCATGTTAGGTCGTTTGCCTTAGGGTTTCTTCATTAGGAGAGTTCCTTTCACAGAGTGTTTTTTATCCTCAGGAGGTTAATGTGGCCTAACCAACTGGGTTAATCTCCCTTGAGTTTTTCACTCCCACCCAATAAATCCTCCAAAGTGGTGAAATTTGTTCTAATGAAGTCATTCCTAGGTAGCTAGTGTTTAGGAATGTTGTAAATGACCATGTAAGACAGCATGCGAAATTTCGCGGAATTCCATCAAGTATAGGCAGGTTTTTTTTTAAGGTTCATAATTAATTAATTATGGGTATTTAATGTAAAACTTAGGTCCCGGGATTTTTGATAGGGGTATTTGTACTCAAAAGAGAGCTAATGAGACCCCCTACACCCATGGACCAAGTTTCAACTCAGACGGACAATTTTTTCTAGGTTTTTTGTCCACTTAAGTGTTTTTTCGGAAAACAACGATTTTAATTGCCAAACACAGAACATGGACAAATGTCAATTTTGTAATAATGGACCAAAAAAAGTGAAGTAAAGTGTGAAGTTAATAAGATGGAGCCAACCTAACCTACCCACACCCTTTACCTACCCTTTACCCACTCTTTTAATTTATTATTCACCTTTTAAATTTTCCCACTTAAAAGAGTACGTACCCCTTTCCCACGTGAATACTTAATAACTCTTTTGATAATGGATTGTGGGTCCCTCCTTATGAGGTGTACCCTTTCTCTACCACTCGCATCACACTTGGGAGTGTGGCCACCACAATCCTCCCACACTCACCTGACACACCTCACCTTAACCCACGCATTCCATTTAGGATATGCGTCCCCACTCCCACTCCCATGTAAAACGTTGAATTTTCCTTTTATTTAAAGCGTGGGCCTCCCTCTACAACTCATACGCCATCCTTCCACTCACCCTCACGTACTCACTCCTTAGTTCACGCATTCTCTCACGTAAGCTTGAAATTGTCATATTTAATTGGGATCTTACCTTTTGATTAATGCGTGGGTCCCTTTCCTCCTTCCTTCCACCATTCACATGCCATTGTGGAGTGTGGCCAACACATCCTCCCACACGTCACTCCCATACCTCACGTCTTTCCTCCCTTGACTCACGTCTTTCCTCTTGAAAAATTGGATAAATCTTATGGGGATGGAAACATCACGTTGAAAGCAAGTAACTCTTCCTTAAAGGCATGCATGGACTCCCTCACTTTCCATGTACACCCTCTTTACCTTGCTTTCTCCCTATCCAACTCATTTTCTTGCCATTTCCCCTCACCCTAAAATCCATTCATCTCATTAGTTTGTTTTTCCTTTGAGTTGTCTTCACCTTTGGATCTTTGACAAGTGTTGAATATCCAAGAGGGGTCTCTTGGTCCCTCGAGGCTATTTAAGAGACCTCTCACTCCCTCATTTAACATCATTCTTCACAGTAATGTTATGCTACCAAATTCTCTCCATCCCACTTTCTCTCTCTCATTACTTTCACATTGCTTCACTAGTTTTGGCTCTTGAAGAGCTTGTAGCAGCATTGTTGCTACAACCTCTTCCCATTTAATAATACAGAAATGCTTTGGAGGAACTGTGGCGTTCAAGATTAGTCTGGATGTGCCACTTATTGTGAGGTGATATCATTCTGAATATTTATGTGTTTTGGTCAATAGTTGCTCAAGTAAATTATTTTACTAGGCTAGGTGAGGCAATAGTGTAGTTGCCCATCTATATATTTTGTGCATGCTTATATAATAGAAACTATGTTGTATTGTCTATGCATGCAGGATATTATTTGTTGTTCCATCTCACTTTTGGTTTAAGTTTTGCATATCACCTCTATGAAGTTGTTGCGATATCTTCAAGGATGAATCTACCCTCATCTCCGCTTACACTTCACTAGAATTTTTTGTCCTTATTCCTCATTCTTTCATGTTCAGTTTTGGGTATATAACATGCTTAGATTGGTCAATTAATCATTACAATTTTCTGGTTTTTGTATGCATGAAATTTCTGCCTAAAAACAAAAATTTCATAACTTTGTTGAGTGTGTTGCAGCTCAAATCAACAAGCAATAGCTTGTTGATTTTTGTAGATTCTCACCAGGACAAGAGGGAATGATACCCAATTTCATGCACAACACACCCTCAAACAACTCCTCTCATTGTGGTAACAATTTCTCTTCTTTCTCTTCCCTCTAAAATACTATAAACGCAAGCCTAAAGGAGTTGTACCCAAGCGGCTTGCTTTCCTTTCCTTCAGTCTTTACTTTGCAAGTTTAGATTAGTTTTCTTTTCTGTCTTTCCTTGCTTAGTTTAGCTAGACTAGTAGTGATTTCTACATGCATGCTTAAAGATAAAATAATCTAGAGTGGATCTCACACTTAACATATGCTATCTTAGAGCCCGCGGTGGCTTAGATTAGATCTTTATTTCCGGTTGCATGCAAGTGTCAGTTTCTCTGATCTTTATCTCACACATGCGCATGCTAACACCAGTTTCATAAAGGCATAAAGTAATCATCTTTTACAATTCTACAAATTACTTTCAGTTCTTACACTTCATATATGCCATCTCATAATCTAAGAACTTAATCATTAATTCTGGTTTTGGGTCCCCAAGGCCCTTTCCGAAAATTAAAATTTTAACTTGCAATTTGTTGTTCAAAGGCCTCAGCTTTCACATTTTCACAGTTTTCAGTTTCACAAAGCAATTTCAGTTCTTAACACTCACATGCAATAACTCAACACTTAAGAACTTGCAATTTCATTGTTTAAAGGCATCAACCTTCTTATCTTTCAATTTTCAGTACTTTGACAACTTTATTTGAGCAAGCTACAAGCACTCAAACACGCATTGCAATATTTAGCTCATAGGTCTAAAATTAATTAATTA